>CAWUPM010001004.1:204092-238299 GCA_963924295.1 Dioctria rufipes | reverse complement strand
TCTAAAAGTGACATTTACCGAAATAGCGGGCTAATTAAAATAACACCTCTTATTGGAAAACCCTTTACAGATCTAAACTGGATCCACCAGATTAAATTAGAAAACAAACTTCTACCATGCCAAATTTGCATTTACTGCATTTAGTACAATATTTGTCTAAGAGAAACTTAGTCTAGGTCTATACATACAAAATAAAAAAAAACGTTGTTTGTAATAAAACATGACTAAAACAGCAACTGAAGAACTGATCATCTGCTATAGTAGCGACCATTGACGTTTGTCATCACACTCATGATGAAAAGCACCGTAAGAGCTTACACATTCAACCGTTGAATATTTGTTTTTCTAAAGCTACATACTCGGTGCGCTTGTATAGTATAAAAAAAAACGCTTGGAGGACAAGAAAATCAGTTCGTTCTGAGCATTCACACAAGACAGATCGGCAGTATTGAAGCCTACTTGAAATCCTGAATTTCCAAAAACTAGGAGTTTTGAACTGAGTTGGATTTATATTAGAAGAATTGAGCCTAATATAATTTATTAATACTTGTATTTTATCCATATATTTTCATTACGAAAACATATACTTTGTGCATCACAAACATACGGCCAAAATGAGAAAGAATTGAAACCTCAAATCAGCCACACATCCAACTCTATATAAATAGAGCAATCTTTCTAGCATATTGAGCTATCATCAAAAATATATCAGTGCTCTGAGTCGACCTGAAGTCTCTTCAGGAATTATCAATTTGATTTAATTGTCAGCATCCTCCTGGGAAGTACTGATTCCCAGCAAGTTCCAGTAGGCAGAATTGACCTATTTTATTTCCATAATAAAATTATGTATTACTAATAGTGATTTTTTTACATTTGCAGGTAAAAAAACACAGAATATTTATTGTACTGTTTTTATTTCTGATCCGGCACCCCTTCCTATTCATGATTATGTTTTGTAGACCTAACAAGCTCTCTTCTGACATTTTACAAGGATTCAAATAATGGCAATTTGATTATTTTCTCTATAAACTCTTTCATGCACTGCACGGAACCAAGGGAATACAGCTATATTGCCCTTGGTTCGACGTTATTAAAGGACCCTTTAATATCAAGAAAATCTAGCGTATTATATAATAATCAGCTAAAAAGATCATGGATCAATTGTCATTTGAAAAAAATATTGAAAATGTGCGGATAATATTAACATATATTGGGGTCGCCGCACAAGAACCCCAAAAAAAACGAATTTTTGTCTGCACAACTTTTCATCATTGATTACAAATTTCAACATGAGTCAGAAATTTTCTAAGGAATTTTTAATAGTGCCCTCCCTAACTACCTTAAATGTAGAAACGCAATCAACCACCCCTTGCAAATATGCTAATATTGTGTCTAGAAAACAGATTTGCATAGCTGAATTCACCCCCCCCCCCCCCTCACAAAATTGTCCAAAACTTTTATACACTGTAATCTTTCTGAAGGCTTTGAAGATTAAACGTGAGCCTCAAACTCTGACAAGAATTTTCTTCGTAACGATTCTGCTGCTGTTTCATTTTAATGAGACGTAAAAATGCATAATTCGGAATAGTCCTATATCGAGAGCTATACATTGTGTTCCACCCTAATTCCCTTTTGATTGGTGATAAGTGCGAGCTTTATTTAATGGTCTAAATTATTCAGCCAAAAACAGACGGAGCACGGGGTGGCAATAATGTGGCGGGATATTTTGTCTGTATTCATTGAGAAGGAGAGAGAGGGGATAGAGAGAGCGGGAGTGATTGATAGAAAGATCAAAAGAAAGAAAAAGAAAGCAAGGGCTGTGAATTAACCTTATAACTTCGGACTCGATGAAAAAGTATAAGGAATAACGATTAGTTGAGAACGTGAATTATTCACGTTCACCGAAATTGGAATGGAAACGTAACGTCTATGTAGTAAGTAACGATGACGTTATTTTAAATTTATATTCTTCTACCTCATGGTACCTGAAATTTGAATTTTGAAATATGCGTACATCCTACTTACTTACATACCTACCTATCTATCTGCCTGTTTAAACCGCTCGCGATAGAAAGTTGTAACAAAATTTTGGAATAAATTTTTCCTTTGTTTACATATATAGGTACCTCCAGCACTTTGTGTTTATATTAAATTGACGAAATGCTCTTTAAATCTACTGTATGTGTCAAATGGAGATGTACCCAGATGTGTAGTGGGTATATGTGGCCAAGGGTAAGATTCTACAATTCTCTGCAGAATATGGATCTTTCTCATAGACGTATTTCGTTGTGCGGTAATTTTTTTTTTTTTTTTTTTGTACTTTCTAAGGCTGCCAAAGAAATTGAAAATATTCTGGCTGGCATAACAGTCGTTATTACATAATTTAATTTATAATTTATTCTTTTTGATTTGGTAGTATTTAATTAAGAGCCAAAGCCGAAATCAAACGGTTGCAGATTTTGGTAAATATTAGATACCTCCTCCAATCATGTTAGCAAATACTAACTTGAAAATTTTGAGGTTGTTATATAAAGCTTTCTATTTAAACACCCAATTTGAGGTGGTCTACTTTTTTGGTAAAAAAAAGCAAAATGGCATAATAGTTTCCAAGTTTTTTATGTGACTAACTAGATGGAGTTATTTAAGGTACCTCAACTAAAGTTCGCGTGCATTTATTGCTTTCGATGCTTTTTGTGCATCTTTCTTTTTATTTGAAAAGACGAGATCAATATCAAAGGTGGTAGAATTCTGCTGTTTTCACCATCATATTACAAAACGAACGTATCTAAAATAAAAAAAACCGTACATATGAGCCTAACACCGCCACCAATATCACGTAGTTTCCAGTAAAAGTTGGTTAATTATCTTATAAATATTTCATCAAAATTTTCAGTTCAGCTGCCATTCGCATCGTTTTGTGTCCAAAGTTTTGGGATATTGATATTGATAATAAGATGGCGCTACGTGCAATAAAGCGAGCAAAACTATTTATTGAAAGGAAAATTTCGCGAAAATCTTACTTTCAGAAATGCATCTGTGAATTGGACCTCAAGTTGGTGTGATTTGACACCTCTGAACTATATATTTTTTAAGGGAATATGTGAAATATCTGGCTATTCCGATAAACCAGCTTCATTTGATGCATTGAAATTTAACATAACACGTGTCACACATCAATATTGGTCAAAAACTGAAGCTATGTAACTGGCAGACGTACTGTTCATATATCTGAAATTGAACTTAAATATGAAATGATAGAAACATATCTTTCAAATTAAACCAAATTTACAATCACTAAATTCTTATGCGTCTTATATAAATTCAAAATCACCGAGACACTAAGTGGTCAACTGGGATGAATCAGCCATGAAACTTTGAAAAAAATATGTATAGAGCATGAAGGCTTTTAATAATGTTATTAACTGTATAAATAACACATATAATATATATAATATTCTTCGAGTAGATATCCAATAAAAGGCCAGGATGATAGTTTACTGGTCAACAATGAGAAAGAGAAAACAATAATTATGAAAACATGTAAAGGAACTACTTTTATAGTGGAAATCATAACCACCATTAAAACACTAACTAACTGCAAAGATGCGGGAAGAGATAGCAACAACAAATTGGATCTAGACATATCAGCTAAAGTTCTCTGGCTAATCTGTGGAAAAGCAGGGAGCAACTTGTAACGAACCTGTATTTCTATTTACATAAACAATTTTTTTCTTTCATACAATTCCGTAAAAGTTTGCCTTATATACTGATATAAGGGCCAAATAATTTTACATAAGAAAAAAATATCACATAATATAATTCATACATCAAACTTGAATAAAAAAATTATAATAATTAAACAAATCTCACCCAGGAGCTTTCAATTTTATTACGTTGTCCCTCATCCGAACCTTAAATTAACTTGCGAATTTCCTAGGTTTAATATTGCGATATCCCTGCGGTAACAATCTTCCCGGAAAAAGAGGAATCACCCCGCATCTCCATCGGTTTTCTTTTTATATATTTTTTTTTTAGGCAGGGGGACAGGAAATCCATTCCCAAGTACGGAGACCATGGTGGGCTATTGTGCTGACCTGCTAAAACTCCACTCACCAAAATCAGGTCTTGGTGAGGAAGGTTTTTCAGCTCACCTACAGAGAGAAGGGCAGGACCTAGAGTATCCAGCCCGCTCCGGGCGAAGGCCGGTCAAACACACAAAAAGTTTTCGATTGTCTCAAACTCTCCTTACATGCAGGACAGACACTCAGGGCTGTCAAGAACTCCCATCCTTGTTAGATGAGCGTGAAGCGAGCTGTGGCCGGTGATGATGTGAACCATATTGCTAATGAGCCCATCAAGAAAAAATGTTGTACACCTGCTAGTACTAAGATTCGCCAACACTGCTATTGCTTCCTGTGAACATCCGCTTTGATGATACACCCGATACTCGAGGTAGTAACGCCTACAGTGGGTTCCGGTCAGAAGAACGGAAAATCAGAGCAAGCCGTAGGTAAAAGGTCAACCCTTTCATTCCCCATGATACCCATCTGACAAGGGAACCGCAGAAGAGACACAATGTTGTGGATACACAGGTTGTCCATAGACGACCTGCAATGCCCCACTAACTTCGATGTTATCCGAGGGGTACTCAGAGCCATGAAGGCTGCCTGAATATCTGAAATAATAGCAATCTCATCGCCCGTGATTTGCATATCAAGGGCTATCTTCGATGCCATTGCGATGGCGAAGATTTCAGCTCGGAAGACGTTGGTATGCCTTCTATGTGAGAACCCCGTCCCAGGAAAGTACACGCCGGCCCCAGCTCCCTAATTAGAGAGAGAGCCGTCGGTGAAATTTTTTAGAGCGGAAAGGTTAAGGCTCGATAAGACGCTTCCTCCAGTCCACGATTCCCTTACAGGAAAGAACATAGAGAAGCGACGAACAAAACAAAGCTCAGTCCCCACAAGCGTGTTCGACCCCCATACACAGGAGGTGTACGAGCGAACGAGGTGTACATCCCGTGCAGAATACGCGGTCTCATGCCCGATATTCTTCCAAAAGTTCGACTGCATTGAACGAAGACCCTCGTAGCCGCATTAGCTCTTTCCTCCACGTGCTATCCCCATGTCAGCTTTAAGTCAAAGTAGACTCCAAAGTGCTTGCATGAGGATAGATTTTCAGAGTGTGTCCATAGAGCTTTGGAAGAATAGCATACCCAAGCTTACGTCTTCTAGAAAAGGCCACCAAGTTAGTCTGTGTTGGGTTCACTGTAATAACATAAGAGGTGCACCAGTCCTCAACACTATTGAGGCCTCGTTGAACGAAGGCAGCAGCCATGGTGTGCCTGGAAATGAGCAGAGGGATGCTATTCGCATGCGCTTCAGAGGAGATTCCACGTTTTTCAGCACCGTGATGAGTGAGTCAACCTACATACACCAGAGTACTGGGGAAAGCATGCCGCATTGCGCGCATCATCTTTACGCCAAATATTTCCGTCTTAATATTTCGTCGATCGATCGCACCACAGTGCGGTCAACATTATGTCGACGAGCTGTTGCACAGAGCGACTAGGAGGTTGCCCTGTCAAAAGCTCCCTCGATTTTCAGAAAGGCTCCCAGGCTAATCGTTCCACGAGCAAGTCCAAGCTCAATGACCGTAACCATGTAACCATGGAGAGCCATTTTAGTAGATCTGCCCCTCTGTTAAGCGTGCTCTGAAGTGTTTTAGGAAGATGCTTTTAGGTATGTTCCCTTGATATATTCATCCACAAGCCTCCACAAGCATTTCAAAAGGACTGAGGAAGAATGAGGTTTGTGGCTCAAAAACTCTTTGGGTCAATGTAAGAAGCCCTACCAGGCTTCGGAACGAGGGCAGTCCTCAACTTTCTCTATACCTCAGGGATATATTCGGAAACGAAACATGCCTTCACTTTACTGACATCTGAAATCAAAATGGAGATCTTTTTTCCACGTGAAACCAACAAGGGCAATCGATTTGATAGTTCATGTACATGTTAGACAACATTCCTAATTGGTGGGAAAGAATACGCCTCGATAACTTCAACTGCATATAGTTGAAATACAAATTCAAGTACATTTTGCTATGAACGTAATTATGCGCATGATCTAATTACTTTTCGGTACCTTTGTTATGGTAAAAGTGAATTTTTACTACGTAAGGATCCTAATATAGCTACTAATGTGCTTTGCGAGCGTCTCTCTGATCTTTTGGTTGAACAACTGAAAAATTTTTTTAAGGTTTATGAGATCCATGGAATACAGTCATCACTGTCTGCCGAATTGGGAGCTTCTTCCGAATCTTTTCACCAATGATATATTTAATATGGTATCGCCCAATCTCCGCTCTTCAATGAAACATCTCGAGGATATCAGCCATTTTGCTTGGCATGGCAATGCTGCTGCTATGCTTGTTTGTAAAGCCACACCACACTGACAAAATACTCGAAATTAGCTGGTACCGTTTACATAGGTCTGACCGCATTTCTCACAGAGGCGGTGGAGTTGCGGTTTATGTCAGCAATACCCTCCATTATAAGATCATTTTTCATGCGCTCAATAACAGCTGGGAAGTTCTGGCTGTTATGGCCTGGGACGGAACGGTTAATAGCGACTTCCGTGTACCGTTGTGACTCAACCTTCTCTTACTCAATTCTGACGCTCTTCATTTCCTATTTGGATAATTTAACCAGTCAATCCTCGAGAATTTTCATCGGAGGGGACTTCAATGGTGATATCTGTGATAATGTGGGACCTTTGTCCCATCCGTTCTGGACAGGCATCCGTGGTTTCTGAACATGAGGCTTTGTTCGCTTCTTCTGACCGCCCTTGTGCTCAACCTTCCCGCGGGAACACGTTCAGGAATTTTGCAGCGATTCAACCATAGGCTCTTGTAGTAGACTGGACCTAAATGTTTAATTCTTCGCATCCGGAGGTGTAAGCACAGCTGTTTACCGAGGCTATTCAGACTCTCCTCACTGCACATATTCCACTTAAGTCGGTTCGATCCAGACTATTCATGACGAAATTCATGTCACTACCGGATGTAAGGCTCAGTTGTTAGATGCGTGATATTGCTTATGGTGTCTGGAAAGAATGAAAACTGCTGAGATATACAGCGATTTCAAGCGACTTCTCAATGTGGCAGGTCACCTCATTAGGGTTAAAACCAGACAGTTCATACTGCATAACTTTGATAGTCCAATTAACTCGAAAAAGGTTAAAAGCATGGGCATTGCATCTAAGACTGGAGAAAGCTCTGGTGTTGATCCGGTGGAGTTTAGTGATTTCATACACTTTACATCGGTTGCTGGTACCCATGACCCGGGGCGTGGACACCTTAGTAATGTTGAGCTTTGTATTAGGACTCAATCTAAATGAGATGGCTTTGCCTTCCGAAATGTTAGTGAGGGGGGAAGCTCTTTTTGCTGTCTCACGGATCACGCCTAATGCCGAGGGGCATGATGGTGTTCCTACCAAATTTCTCAAAATAGTCCTGTCCAATCTAATAAAGGTAATTATTCAGCTGTTCAACAAATTCCTCACATTTTCATACTTTCCTATTTATTGGAAGCTTGGCCTCATAACTCCGATCACAAAGATTTCCTCGCCAGCTGCGTTGGGTGCCTGGAGACCAATCACTGTTCTACCGTCGATTTCGAAGGCATTTGAGTCATTGATAACTGACCAAATCACGGAACACATTAGGATAAATAACTCCATATCGAAATTTCAATCTGGCTTAACATGGGAATTCCCCCTGTATGGCCCTTACATCAGTTTTCTCCGATATATGTTCGATATGTGACTCAGGGAAGGATGTTATTCGCATTCTCCTTGACTTTAGAAAGTCATTCGAGTCAGTGCCACCTACACTTCTGGTCGACAAGCTTCGAAGTCAATTTGGATTTTCATCTTCTGCATGCAAGTTAATTTCCTCCTATTTGAATGAAAGATCCCACACCGTGGAGTCTAACGTGTTAACGTCATCTTCCAAAGCGGTTTTATCTGGAGTTCCTAGGGAGCTGTAGACGATCTACTCCTGTTCTCCCTGTTTATGAATGATATCACTCTGGAGCTGCAAGGTGCTCATTGCCATCTCTATGCTGACGACACATAGATCTATGCTGGAGCCGAACGGAGCGACCTTACTGTTCTGATCTCTGACATCAATGCGATTTTCTGTAGGGTTTCTAACTTGTGCAGTGCTAATGGACTTGGTCTAAATACTGTGAAGACCCACGTAATAATTTATAAGAGTGGGCATGACGTTATTTCCACGCCAGCACTCCCTTCCATAACGGTTCGGGGTCAAGTCATTCTATTTTCTTCTGATTTAGTTAAGAATCTTGGACTCTTGATTGACCAGAGGCTCGCATGTGGTCCTCATATGAATTAGATCTGTTCACGAATCTATTTTGGTCTTTGGACTCTGTATGTGTATTCGGGCTAGACTGGTACGAGTATTTATTCTACCCCGTTTTCTATATGCAGATGTAGCTGTCTATCCCCTTCCTGCCCTAGAAATCGCGAAATTATCTCTGCGCTTATTGCTTGTGTGAGATATGTGTAGCGCCTGAACAGGCGGGCTCATGGATCTCCTCTAGATCTACAATTGCTATCATGCACGTTATCTAAGTTTCTCGAGTTTAGAAGCCCTTTTTTTTATTTTTCGTGCCAAATTTGTTCTGCTGCCTTCTTACATTAACGAAAAGTTCAATTGGAGTACTAGGGATAGATCTAGTATCATACTTCGGAGAGTATGAACCGAGTTGGGTGGAAGAATGGTCTTTTCTTATGGTGCGACGATCTGGAACTGTCTTCCCAGGGAAATTAGGGAAGCTGCCTCCATGAGCTCATTTAGAGGGAGGGTTCTAGCGCATTTGAGTGTTTCCGGGTTAGATTAGTATACTGAGTTTTTCCTCCGCCTCTTGACTAGCTTGTGATTACCGTTTTGCTTTATGATCTTCTCAGTGGTGATCTAACTGCTCTGGTGTGTCTGCAATATTTGATAGTTGACTAGTTGAAGCTTGTGTTGTACTACTCGCGCGAAGATTCAGGGATACTTTAATGAACATTTTGGGTATTAGGTTTAAGGTGTATTTGTATTTTGTGTGAAAATGAGTTCCTGTATTCTATAACTGTTATATTTACCCGTTTTTTGCTTTATTTTTGTTTCGGTTTTGTTTGCTAAGTCAGAATTAACCCGGTTGACAGCTGGCAATATTTGTTTATTTTTACCCCCGTTATTAAAAAAAATGGATAATTTGATAATTTTAAAATGTTTATTATATATATATATATATATATATATATATATATATATATTATTTGTGCCTAGTCGTGCTTCAGAAATATTGTTCCTACCTAATTAAGTACCTGCTCAATCACGTGGTATATACTATTCACTATTTTCTTTTTTATCCTACATTTTGTCCTAGTAATTAAGTAACCACCGTAGATCTATGTACCCACCGTTTAAGGACGTGGCCTTGGTCAGGGTCTTTCAATAAATCATTTTTGTATTGTATTGTAAGTAAAAAGAAAAAAATCAACAATAATTATAAACACTATTGAAAGTGTACTCTCTACACAAATGATCTCTATATTTTTCCGCAGTTTATACATTTCTATTGTACTATACTTATACAAAGTGCAAATCCGTTTAAATTTATACACTTTTGTTTTTAGAGCAATCATTTTCATTTAGAAATACATTTATCCACAATAATAAATTCTATCTAAGCGGGAAAATATTTCAGAAAATTTTTGCCAATATTCTGCACACAAGATTATCATTTATTATGATTGCAACTGCTTTCAGGGTTTATGTTAAAAGAAACACTCCTATAGAAAGCTTTATTGAGAATTAATCCCTTTTTGTTAAGTTTAAAATTAAATTTGAGTATAATATCAACCTTTACAGAAGCAAAATGATACAAGCACAAACCACCTTCATGGACTAAATTTTAATTAATTTTTAATTAGTGAACTTTTCATGAATTTTCTGTCCAATTTAACTTTGCTGTGTGATGATTTGGAAAATCAAAAACTAAGCTAGGTGCAAATTTTCTGCCGTCATTTAAGACATTTTATTCATGCCATGCAAACGTACATCCATCAATATCTGATTAAGTGTGAATGTTTTTCAGTTCGCTAAATGCAAATAATTCAGATTGTCCCGAGAGAGTTCAATAATTGATAATATATCCTGTATCCACTCCACCGACGCAAATGGTACTCGGACTCAGGTCCGACAGCTGCCGAATTATATACAAACTTTGGCTTTGGTTTAATTAAATCTTTAATCGGAGGTGAAATTACAATTGACCACTTACTGACGTTCAGTTCGCCCATAGATGGCGTGTTAATTATTAACACACTTGCAATGGTCGAAATTGGAAATATTTTATGTTCGGTAATAAAAGTTGGTCAATTGACAAGATTTTTGTATTTATTACTGAAAATTAGTCAATTCGTCAATTGTTCAGAAAGTATGCATGTGACATTGTATACATGTTTACAAAGCGAACAGTTTTCACTAAATTAAATTTCATACGCGACTAGGCTGGCAGAGGATCGGGTTGTTATTGATTGCTGTTTTGTTTTTAATTATTCAGAATTTATATTGAAATCAATTTTTGTTTTTGAAGCTATAATTACTGAAGGATTATCATTTATACTATCATACATATTTATATAATATATCAATTGTGATTAATTTTCGGTGTTTAAAATTCTAATTTCAATATTTATTTTAATTCAGTTGTGGGGCTGGTTGAAGCAAGTTTGGACAGCGATTAGATGTCTGCTGGCCAAATAGTTTACATATTTTTATATAAATGAAATCGAATTGAGTGTAGATTTAGACATAAATTCAAAACAAAAACTGAAATGAATAAACTAAACTTCATAGTGTAAGAAAAATGTCTCAAAATCCGCATTTTAGTTTTTCTTATCAAATCGTAAAAATCTGGGAGCTTATCACGAAACAGATAATTTTCTATGAACCTTAGATGTTCAAAATTGGATTTATTCAAAAAATAATAAGTCCTCGTATATTAAGAGAAACAAATAATTGAATCTAAATTCGCAGGAAAATTCTGGTCTGATTCTAAATCGGAACAAGCGTGTGCGCATAAATCAGTACAAAAAATTTTGAAATAGGCAAATAATTTTTCTAGGGTTACCTGATATAACATTTAATGCAAAACTCCTTCTAACTATTGTAGAATCACTACTGTACATACTCCTGATATATAGGGCCTTAAACTGGAAATTTTGGATTTAACTAACGTTTTTTACGAAAACGCATGGGTTATCTACACCAACTTTTTGTATTTAACCTTTATTCTGTGGCTAATTTTGTGCACCTTCAATTAAAGCTCGAATACAGCTTGGATTTGCAGTTTTCTTTTGGGAACAAACTAGTCTCTTTTATTAGATTTACGTTAATAAACAGGTTCATTTTATACACAGAGTATGGTAGCCCAAATTTGCGTGACTATGAATTCTGATATGATGACAATTTTATTTCTTTTAGATTTCTCCTACTACTCTTAGACAAGCTTAAAGAATTACATACTAGAGCATTGCTGGCATGCTAATTTAGTCATATTTGAAAGATTTTCAGCTAAATGTGTTGTCTGGAGCGGTATTTATCTGATTTCTATCTATATGTAGTGGTGTCCCCAGGCGTCAATCCAGAAGTCTCTTATATTTTCAGTTTTCATAAATAATATTTTATCAATGATTTGAAACTCAGAATTTCACTTATATGCTGATTGAGATGTATACATTGCAAGGCCGTTATCCTTATCGACACTTTTCTTTCGCCACTATAAGCGAAATTTCTGGAATGGAAAGCGACCAAGTTTTCACCTCGAGTTCAACTCAAAAGATCAAATTCAAAACGCGATTGCTGACCTAATATTGAAGTTTTCCTCGTCGCCAATATTTTAGGTATATAAAATTGGTATAGTTGTGAATACAATAACTACGTAAAAACGGTAAGACTCAATGGTATCCATATTATATAGAATTGGAAAATAATTGTTTTCAAAAACATTCTCTTATGACTGATAGTGTCCCAAATGTCCACTATTTTATCTCTCCATTCATTACGCCATTACATTCCCTGGTCGATCCCTTTCTCTCAGAAAACTAAGAACGAGTACCTACTTAACACATGTCATAGTGAGACGATAAAACAGGAGTGGCTTAAGAAACTTTACTTAGGTTAATCTTAAAAGCTGTGTGCAGAAATGATGGAGTCTACACAGTCGGTGGCAGATAACAAACATTGGATATGGTCGGCAGGAATTGCTTCAATTTCGTACGAACTAATTAACTATTAGGGAAATAGGAAATAAATGTGTATGTCACAAGGCAGGTTTTGGCAGCACAAAAAATAAATGAAGGCGTATACGTATAACGTACATAACGGGACTTCTTTGCCTCATCTCTCTTTGAATCATCGGAAGAAGTGATGACAACACAGCTGTGGTATGCACATATTGTATGTACTTTATATACATATGTTTTATGGCTAGGATGAGTAAATAATGTCCCTTTTTCTTGCTAATAAAGGACCTCAGAAGATTACAGCACTATTAGTGGATTAACTCGGCAAAGCCAAGTTCAGCAATAATATAAAAAAGTTAAAGCTAGAAGTGCTAAGGCAAATTGATGACAAGTTGTGTTCGTAAATTAAGTGGATCCCGACAAATAGGTTGTAGTCATATAGAAAAAGCTGTAAAAAGGAAATTACTGTCATCTATCAAAAGTGCTTCGTTTCGATTCGACTATATCGGGAATAGTTTGGCACAAGCTGTGTATTTTGAGGGTATGCAATGAAATTTCTTTGTTGTAACTGTGACCTCATGGAATAAGACAGATTCGATTCTGTTATTTTCTTTAATTTAAAAAAAAAAAGTTTGACTTTCTTGGGTTAAACTCACCAGTGCTATATAGAGAAGGTATGTAGGTGGGCTTATATAGATGTTAGTACATAAAAATTTAATTTTATGAAATGCACCTGGATTTCGGAAGGCTCTGATAATTTATTATGTAGTTCCCTGAAGTTTACCAGGAAGATATATATTATACGGGGTTAGGGGTAGGTTAAGGGAGTAGACATAGAAGAAGGACCGTCAATAGTTTTGGTAGATTGAATAGAATTTTTCTAATTTGCACTGAGAGTCAAGAAAGGACTGAGAAATTATCACTTGAAATCAAGAGCCTAGAATTAGTTAATTTATCTTTGTTTTTGCAATAATAATAAATTTCGCTTCATAAATAATCAAGAATTTAATGCAGTAATGGTGGTGGGATTGGTTCAAGTGTTTTATCTTAGTGGAACTTAAATGATTTTTTGTTTTAAATTAATGCCATTTACAGATGATCATTGTTTTGTTTTGTGACAATATGGATGGATAAGAAGAAGAAGATTGGAATTGACATTTGTTCTCTGAAGTATACTTTTATTTTTTGGAATTTAATTGATTTATATAAAGTATCTGAAAGAATTTATAAAGATTACTACTTTTTGCTACAACTACTATTAATGTACATTAAAGTTTTGTTGTGGAAAATACGTCATAATCATTTTTGTGACTTTTACTACCACTGTCCGTAATACGAGCTATCAAGCACTTTCTTCAACTGGATTTCGAGTGAACAAATGTGGTGATTTTAAAGGCTTCGTACTCACAAATCTCAATAATCTCAATAATTTAATCCAATTTGGTGGATATTAATGAGGGTCTGAATTTCCTTAGACATAACCTAACATTCTTAAATCAGGTTTCTCGTGCTGGATATTGGTGTAAATTGTCTTCTGATTGATGTGGATGTTCACGAGGTATTTTTGAATTTATCTATTTCTTGTACGAAAACGGGAACTCTTACGATTTACGATATCACAATTGCTGTATCCATCTATTGTACGTCATAATCATTTTTGGGATTTTTGCTATCACTGCAAGTGATATGAGCCATCAGGCACTTTCTTCAATTGACTGGATTTCGAGTGAACCAACATATTAACAAGAGCCTGGATATTTTTCAACCGTACCGGATTTTCTTTGGACATAACCTCTAGATTTCTCGTTCTGGATGTTGGTACAGAGTGTCGTCTGACTGATGTTGTATGTTCAGGAAGTATTTTTGAAGTTTTTCTATTTCTTGCATACAAACTGGAACTCTCTACGATTTATAAAATCACAACATTGCTGTGTCCATCTATTAAATTTTCAATTTAATGTGCTTAATCTCAACTTACTGCTACAATCATCATAATAATGCCATCTAAATGCTCTAAGTGTGCATCTAACATTTCTCGAGTAAATAAGGGAGTGAAATGTGTTGATTGCCATAATTACACTCATATTACTTGCGCAAAAATTAGTAAAGAGTTGCAAACAAATATGGAGAGTGGAACCGCTGCCTACCGTTGCCTAGTGTGCACAAAAACTAACTCAAATATTTCAATCATCACTGGTGATTTGGATTCAGAAGATACCTCAACCGACTTTACGACTGCAATAAAGATAATGTCATCTGATATTGATAAAATCAAATTAAGGCAGGAAGAGTTTAACAACTCTGTGCACTCTCTTGCGTCTAGCTTCAATGATATACGGAAAATTGCAGAATCCTTACATGAGCAAGAGAGAAGAATAAAAACCTTAGAGGAGGAGAAATCTAGACTATCCAAAGAACGCGTAATAATAAAAAGTCGATTAACTGAAGTTGAAGATAACACCTTAACCAATTTTATTGAAATAGTTAATATCCCAGTTACTGAGAATGAAAACATTTTGGAAGTGGTCAAGAAAGTTCATAATGTATTCAAACTTCCCGTGGGTGATGGTGGCGTTTTAAAGGCCTACAGATCAGGAAAACAATCTAAATCTAAACCGATTATATGCAAATACAGAAGCGAATTCATACGTGATCGGGTATTAGCGAAGTCTATGACTCTGTTTTTTCAAATGTCTGTGACAAATCATTATTACTGCCATCTAATTCCAAAACAATAATTGTGGGCGATTTTAATTTGCCATCCTTAAACTGGTTATAAAACAATATTAACAATTGTATGTATATTTCGGGAAACATAACTCGTCCTGGTAACTGTCTACAAAATTGTATGTCCTTTTGTGGATTCAATCAATACAATGACCAATTGAATGGCAATGAGAGAATTCTCGATTTGGTACTATCGGACACACTAAGTGGGAATATATCGGTTCATAAATCTCCAACGCCACTGAATCGTATTGATACCCACCACCCTCCTCTTGATGTATTACTTACTTTAGATAAATTCCAGCACATGGGCCAATGTAAAACGAGTACGAGAAATTTCAAATTAGCTAATTAGGAAAGAATAAATGATTTTTTATCTTCATACGATTTCGCACAAGTCATTACAAATAATGTTGACAGATCATTTGGTAATTTGTATAATATCCTCAATCAATGTATTGAGATCTTTGTTCCGAAAGTGCCTAATTCCTCTAATAATTTTCCAAATTGGTTTTCTCCGCAATTACGTATGGCAATGAAATTGAAACAGAAGTATAGAGATATGTATAGTCGCACTAAAAATCCTGAGATTTATCAGACTTTTTCCTATTTTCGAAAAATTTCTAAAATACTGTTAAAAGAATGTTACAAAGCTTATATAGTGGACACAGAGACTGCCATTAATAATAACCCTAAGAGATCCTGGAACTTTACTAAAGGCCTTAAAGCCACTAATTCGTTTCCCAAATACATGATGTATGGAGACAACATATCCAGCTCCCCTGATATTATATGTAATATGCTCTCTGAATATTTTGGCTCAGTATATCAATCGGTGCCTGATGCTTTAGTATACGATAACATTTCTCCGAATAACTATAATGCATCTATTTGTTTTAACATTGTTTCTCAATGGGATGTGGAACAGGTTATTTTTAAATTGGATGGTAATAACAGAGCTGGCCCTGATATAATTCCCAATTTGTTTTACAAAAAATGCTCTGCAGCCCTCTCAATCCCTATAGCCGACCTGTTCAATATGTCAATTAGAAAAAAGATTTTTCCTAAGATTTTAAAGAGATGTTTTACTACACCTATTTATAAAGCAGGTGACCCTAAATTAGTAATCAATTACCGACCCATATCTATCTCTAGCAGCTTGGCTTTGATATTTGAAAAAATTATACATGGACAGTTAATTCACCAGACGAATGCTTTGATTAATCAATGCCAACATGGTTTCATTCCTGGGCGTTCGACCGTTACTAATTTTGCGATTTTCACGGATGTTATTGCAACTGCATTGGATAACTGTACGCAAGTTGATTCTAGACATACTGACTTTACTAAGGCTTTCAATAAAGTTCAACTTAAAAGGATAGTAGTAAAGATGTTATCCTTGGGATTCCATGAGGATGTTATTAAATGGATGTTTCTTACCTAAGCGAAAGAGATAGTGTCGTAGTTTTGAATGGATTTCAATCTATGCCTTTTAAGCAACTTTCGGGAGTCCCGCAAGCTACAGTTCTTGGTCCGTTCATATTTACAATATATATTAATGACTTACCGGAAAGCATGGAATCACAGTGCCTTCTTTATGCAGATGATGCGAAAATTTTTCGTGTGATAAATACTGTAAATGATTGCCTAATATTGCAAAATGATCTAAATAAATTGAAAAACTGGTGCGAAGAAATCTTCCTATGCCTTAATATTACCAAATGCAAATTTATATCCTTTTCTAGGATACGGCAGAGACTTCAATTTGATTATTCAATAAATAATGCCGCGTTGTCTTTGGTGCATGAAATTAAAGATCTTGGAGTTATTTTTGACGATAAATTATTATTTTCTTCTCATGTTAACTATATAAGCTTTCAAAGTCTTAGGATTTTTATTTAGATCATGTAAATCTTTCAAATCTGCGCATTCGCATATAACAATATTTAACTCCATTGTAAGAAGCATTTTGGAATATGCCTCACCAGTATTGAATCCGTTTTATTCCATATATATAAATGAACTGGAACTTCCATTAAGGCGTTTCACAAGATATCTCCAATACAAACTATCCGGTACTCAATGCGAATATCCTCAACGACTACATAATTTTTCAATGATTACACTTCAAAACCGCAGACTTATTTCGGGTAAAATTTTTTTGTATAAGATTACTAGCAACATAGTGGATTGTCCTGAATTAATATCGAACCTAAGCTTTAATGTTCCATCTCGTCTATCGCGTAATTTCAACACGTTTAATCTTCCATTTGCTAGAACTAATTTAAGAAATAAATCACCCATCTTCCGTATACAAAAAAGTCATAATACTTTCTTTAAAATGTCGATTTATTTAATAATAGAAACCTCGCTAGTTTCAAGCAAATAATTTTTAATGAAATATCCTCTAGCAATTTATTTCCGGTATAATTTTACATACTTCCATATTACGGGTCTGCGATTTAAGGTTACCAATATGTTATATCCTCTCTTTCTTAATAGTTACTAAATAATTTTTACGTTCCTGAGTTTTCCTTCATATTCTTGTAACTCATCATTCTTCACCCTTCTTATTTTTTGTATTATTTTTCGTATTATTTTTAATATTATTTCTCCCTAACTCACGTCCAGAATTATTGTTAATTGAAATTGTAAACCTGAATTTCGTATTAACTTTTAACTAAGTAGTGTGGTGAGCGTATCTAAAAAAAAAAAATGTTCATAATTTCATACAACTTGTTTCCTTTCTTCTTTATTTCTTGTTTCTCTAAATAATTTTTAAAAGATTGTAATAATTATACGGTAGTATATTAATGGAACAACTGTATCTCTATACTGTCGTTTTAACATTTGAATAAATAAATAAATAATTATTATCCGACCGATTTTCCACAGCAAACGATTTAATTTGTACTCTCGAAATGTAGAATATAAATTTTAAGAGAGTCGACAGAGTTACTGTGAGCTTACAATTACGGAACGCCATCTATGTAATCAGCTGATAAGTATTTAAAAGTGAAAAAATAATTCTCTACCAACTTGATTGGTCTATCGTGCGGTAAATTTGAATTTACAACAATATCTGAAAGATAATCTATAAAAACATTAAATAAAAGGGGTTAAAGTATTCACCCCTGCGGAATACAATAACGAAAGGAAACAAATAAAGATTGATAATGGTATTATAAACAGGGCCCTGTTGCCACTTTATGGCAATAAAAAATCATAAATTAATTGTGGAAGTATAAATGGTGAAGTAAAAAGCTAATGTAACGGGTTTTCCAATAAGAGGTGTTATTCTGATATTCAAAGAAAAATGCAATTTTTTTAGATAAATGACCGGATTTTTATTTCATTATAAAGAGGAAGAAGGTATGCCGTTAATAATGGAAAATAACTTCAGCCAAATGACCACCACGACCACGCCTACAGGACCATATCCTTTTCATGAAATTTTCCATAAACAAATCGCAAAGTGGCTGCCCTATGTCCTCGATATCCTCACGAATTCCATCTTTGAGGTCTTGAATCGACGCTGGGCTGTTGGCGTAGACCTTCTTTTTCACGTGGCCCCAAAGGAAGAAGTCGCAAGGTGTTAAGTCACAAGATCTCGGTGGCCAATTTTGATCACCTCTTCGAGAGATAACACGGTCCGGAAACTTTTCCCGTAACAGATCAATGGTTTCGTTGCTTGTATGGCACTTAGCGCCGTCTTGTTGAAAGTCAACGTTGTCCAGATCAATACCATCCAATTCCGGCCATAAAAAATCATTAATCATCTGTCGATAGCGCAATCCATTCACCGTAACTGTTGCTACAGCCTCATTTTCGAAAAAGTAAGGTCCAATGACCCCGCGGGACCATAAACCGCACCAAACAGTCACACGTTGAGGATAGAAAGGCTTTTCAACAATAACTCTTGGGTTTTCCGAGCCCCAGATGTGAAAATTTTGCTTGTTGACGAAGCCATCGTGGTGGAAATGGGCCTCATCACTCAAGATGAATTTTCGATGGAATTCCGGATCATTTTCATGGATTTCAAGGACCCAATCAGCAAAGACTCGACGTTGTTGATGATCGGCCGGCTTGAGTTCTTGTGTTATCTGAACTTTATAAGCCTTAAGACCCAAATCTTTATGCAAAATACGGTGTAATGACGTTTGTGGAATGCCTAATTCCAAAGAACGACGAGGAATGGACAAACCTGGGTTTTCTTCAACACCGTCTCTGCTACATTTTCACCATTTTTATAGCGAATTTTAATAATTTCAATGCGTTGTTGAATCGTGTATCGTTCTATTTTTATTAATGGCGTAGTTTCTACTTATCAAATGTCAAAAAATGACAGCTCCTAAAGTGACATCTACCGAAATAGCGGGCTAATTAAAATAACACCTCTTATTGGAAAATCCTTTATTTATGAATTTATCGCAAATATGATATTGTGGGAAATCTTTCAAAATATTATAAGCTTAAAAGTGTCACTACACCACATCATAAGATCGATTACGAATTTATTCATATTTTATTTTGCTCAATAGACATTTTTCAAATGAGGTTACTTTCCATTAGCTAATCTCATAGTTTCATACGATTATAGGATTTTCCCATAAGTAGAGTAGAGCATTGTGGAATTTTATGAAATTAATAATTTCTCCTCTCCCTCACTATCGAAAATTTCTTCATTAAAAACAACAAAATGTGAGCAAACTTAATTGTTCACACTTTGTTTTTGTTTTTTGCAACGCATCGGAGAGACTCCTTAGCACGAAGGCCGAGGCCAATTTATTGCCCTGTTTCACAATGTCCTATCCACCGACATATTTTTCACACACTTACTTTACGCAGATACGAAAACCTTTTAGATATGCAACTTAAATTTTTCGAGGGTTTTCATACTAATTGGAAAAGTATTCAGCTGTGTAAACAATAACTTATAAGTAGAAGACCGATTTCAGATTACATACGGGCCGGCATCCGTTTTAGATAATAAAATTGAATTAAATTACGACCGATTCTTACGACGATTTGCGAGTGTCATTTGTGATTTAAAGCAATCGATATAAAATTAGGAATGACTCCATTGTGCTTATCTCAATAGATTACATTTCCACACTTTCCTTATCACAATAAATATAATTTTATATTTTTTCTACACTGTAAAAAAAAACAGGATAATTCCCTAAATTTAAGTTTTTCCTAAAAATAAATGTCATTTTTTCATAAAGGGAAAATCAGATTAATTTCCCCAAATCAATGGAACGTTCAATGGATGTAGGTATTTAGCACCAGAAAGCCTATATAGTATGTAAAATTCCCGAAACATTAAAAGGAATAGAGCATTCAATAAACCTAATGCACATAGAAGTCTCAAATATACAAGAATAGCAAAAATATGCTCCGTTGTACAAAATAACGGTTTGATACAAGTATCGCAGAAATACGCTCCGTTGTACAAAATAACGGTTTGATTTTGTCCGAAAATTGAATAAATGGATGTATTGGAAATCGATACAATTCAATAAATCGTTCCTCAACAGATTTCAATTGAATATATCTTTACTTTTCTCCAAGCTGTAGTCGCCTTAAGATTAGTGAATTCATGTAACTCATTTGTTTTAACGATACCTAATTTCTTCGAAAAGTCTATTTTCTTAATTTCTTCGAAAAGTCTATTTTCTTAATTTCTTCGAAAAGTCTATTTTCTTACTCAAACATCATTCAGCACAGAAAAATTCTAATTCAGCACTTAAATGTACTCGTATACAGATACTAATTCCTCAGAAGAATCTGGCCCTAGTAGTGGTCACAGGATGACCTTTCATAGCTGGTAACTAAAAGAACTCAGAATATTTTTTTTTTTAATTAATTAACTTTTTAAATAGAGGTCAGGTCCGCTTTTGTTATTTAAAGCAATTATTTTAACATGTACAAAAATAAATTATGGGTATGTTTATGTAATTTTAGTTCTTAGAGAATATTTCATATATCAAATTCGAACCGTCTAACCTTAATACTCCGATCAAAGCCATAACCCGAAAAATATAGTTGCTAAAATGGAGCCTGTACCTCAAGAACTAAATTAATTTCAAGCTAAAAAAAAATTTCATAAAATTTAAATTTAATATTCGAATTCTAAAAATTTTCGAATAACTGTCAAAAGATGTGAAATTAAATTAGTCTAATACTTCCGTACAAAAAAAAAAAAAAACGGTACCTAACAGAATAATAATTAAGATATAAAAATTACCTTCATTCGCCTCTACAAGTCATGACTCGATTCAAAAAGTATGAAGACAATATGCCCACCCTAAGGATTTTTTTTTTAAGAAGATAATGTTAAATAAGAAACGGAAATTATATATCATAGTAAAATACAACATGTTTAGATCCAGAAAACAAATAATTGTCGGGGAAAATTGTCTTGAAATAGTTTTTATCTAATGTTTAAAAAATGTATAAAAAAAAGATCGCTTGCATACAGTGCATTATACGTAAGAGAAAAAATAACAACTAATATAATTTTTATTCGCATTATGCGGAAAATAAAGAAGTATTTGTTTCGCTTCGTTAAACCAAAGAATACATAACTTAACAAGAAGCTTCATCTGGTTTCTAAAAATGCACAAGTTGTATGCTTATTTGTTGATACGGTCGGGAGGTAATAGACAGGGTGAATCAAAGATTTGAGGCTGAGAGAATATTGCTCTGCTCTCTCTTTCTTCGCCACCCGAAAACTGTACATGTATACACGCCGATACCATCCATGCACATAGTTCCATGTTTCACTTTGCTGCCTGATTGCGTATCGACCACCAATTCTTATCCTATTCGCTCATCTTACTACTCTTCCTCTGTTCAATTGCAATGCAACGTAAATGAAAATTCTCTCAAACAACAAAGTATTTTGATGAAACTGGTTTCTCAGGGAAGATATGAAAGAAGCAAACAGAACACGCAATGTAATGCATGGGCATGATGAGGAGTGCAGGCTCTGGCTCTGGGGCTGTGCCGAATGTTGGTGCTTTGAAGACCCGCCGTTCGACACTCACCCTTGGTGGGCGGCGGGTTGTCAAGGCAGAGAGTTTTCGTAAAATTTGTGAAAGCGGGTCGTAATATCACCACCGAGTGCGTGGCGGGTCGTTAACAAGCAGAAATTTTTCATACAATTTGTGAGAACGGGTCGTAATATAAAGCTGTTCTTGGTTAAGCCTATATGCCTGAATGCCCCCATTTCTCACTTTACCACCCATAGATGTAATAATTTGCAATAATAAATTATATGAAAGTAAAGCGTTAATATGCTGACAATACGAGCATACATGTGCTAGCCACATGCCCATGTGCATATTTCCAACTCCGCATAGTGGACATACTGCTGCACATGAAGTAAAAATTAAGTTACGTTATGATTTTATCTAATGTTGTCCTACAAATCACACACTTTAACCATAATATGGTCATCAATACCGGTGTATGGAACACAAGATGTTGCAACACAATAGCACTTATTTTACTTACTCTATTACAAAAAAAAAAACATATCTCGTAAATGTTAGAACTGCTTTTTTAAAAAACGCTTAGCGTCATCTAATAACCCGATTTTCAGGTAAGATATAACTACTGCGTATGACACGTGCTGCCATATTTTGTAAAATAATCAAACCGTAGGGCAAAGATGCACATATTTTATTCACCTACATATATTAATTGGAAAAAATGATCTCTTCTCAGAGGAACTAGATAAATGCCTTGAAAGCATGAAAAATGGTTTTTCATTAAAGCCTAAACTCTGCAGTTTATATTTATTTTTACATCCCGTGGTAACGGGAACAAGTTCAACAAATTTCCAATATGCCACAATTTGGGTTTAATCACTGAATAGAAGACAGAGTCTTTTCTGAGCATTTAGCAGAAAAGTGGTTTAGAGTTCTATCAAACGGTGGAGTCAATACTTTACGTTTGAAACCAAAGGCGAAATTTGGATCATATTTTGAGTTTTCTAGGCTTTCAAGATCCTGCCATTATTTGATTTTAAGGGGAAATTCCTAAATTTGACATCATACTATAGTTCTGACTCCATATACAAGCATACAGACATCTAAACGTAGGTTAACCCGAAATTCAAAGCAACCTTAATCACAAATCTTTTAAAAAATTTACGAGTCAATTCATTGTCCAGTGAGTGACTGGTCTGTTGACTTATCACCGACTGATTGATTTTTAATCGTTGCTGATTGACTATCGTTGCATGTGCGCATATTGCATCGTCTTACTCCAGCTTAGTAATCCAGTCGAAGACGATGAATTTGAGTGGTATTTTGATTTTCGTTTAAATTTCACAGTGTTGTTGAATACTAGGGAACTGATTTGAAAATTGCAATATGAAACATAAACTCTGTAGCAATTTACTAGTGATTGAGGAGAAGAAGAAGAAAGGGAAGGTTTCAAGAAAAAGGATGTGGAAAAACCCATCCATCCTTTCCGAGCATAAACAAAATTACTTAGATATGAATGTTTTTAAAATATAATAAAATAAAAATACTTAAAAGTTGAAAATTTCATGAAAGCTGTAAGATTGCTAAATTTCTGGCGGCTTCCAGGAAATTCACAAATAAACCGGTTTTTTCCATTTTCAATTTTCATCAATAAGATCGCACCCCGTAAATATTATATGTAAATCTATTTTTAAAATTTAACAAAAAAAAAAAACTTTACTTATGGCGGCACCAATTAACAACATTTAACTGATTGATATTAAGGTTGCTGATGCAGACTGAGTACGACAGTCGGTTCGATTCAGTTAGTTGCCAGTCGTCAACTCTCTTCTGATTTCTGAGTTGCTGACTGACGGAAAATAGATCAGTCAACTGGCTTTTTAGTCACTGACTACATTCGGTGCAGTGTGCGGCCTGCCTTACTTAACCCAAATTTGATGGATCTTGAAATCAATTTATATAGCAGGAAAATGCATATAGATGATATCATAAAAACCTTTTTCGAAAGCTATCAAAGGAATTGATTAGGAAAACTTTATCTTGTGTACTTATTTTTGGGTTAAATTAATAGTAAAAGAAAAAAAATTTCACATCAGGGACTTAGGTCCGTCCGAAATGGTTGATCTCTTTCTAATATGGCACCGGTTAGTTAACTTCAGGATCTTTCAATTGCTGGAAATTTCATATGCCGACTGGCCGTAGTTTGGTTATTTCACGAAAGATGACGGAAAATTTCATACGCATATATTACCATTAGTCCACTGTAATACAAGAATTGTAAATCGGGTTAGTAGGTGAGGCAAAGCGAGTAGTGTCAGCGAAAATTGTTTTTCAAGACGTGGTCCTAATATTTACGAGTTAAGTATTTTTTGAAAAAAGTAAGAAAAAAATGTATTATTGTCCTGCAATGTCTTGTATTCAAGACATCCTCATTGAAGCTTAGATTGTGGGAAAAAGGTATGAATTTGCAGTAAAACATTAGATAAAAACAAAGCCTTACTTGAATTCTACTTCATATGCAACAATATGCCCACCATGCGGAGTTGGCAATAGCCCATGGGCATATTGCTAGCACGTTATGCTCCTATTGTCAGCATGTAAATTCTTCACTTCCTTATTCTTACCTAATGTACTTCTTATATTCAAAATAAATATTTCACTTGCAAGAGATCATTTTTTTGTAATTTCAACCCTTTTCATATTATGGCCATATTACCAACACCGTGTTGGCAATATGGCCATTTATACATTCTTTTCAAAATTAGGTAAAACATATTTCATTATCTTGTTAAAAAAAAACAAAATATTGTATTCACTTACCTTATATAATATAATACTTATAAAAGCTGCAAGATGGTGCGTCATCGAAACACAGTAGTGTCATTTCCGCTGGAAAAAGTAGGCCTTGGGATTTTCCGGTACAATCGAAAAGCAAAAAAGGATTTTTTTTATTTTATCACACAATGTTTTTATTTAGAGTGTCAAAGTTTCAAGATTTAGTTGGTTCGATCCAAACACCATAATTGAGTGACTCGCAAGACAAATTAAAATTGGAGAATGGACAAAATAGACAAAATAAGAATACTACAAACTTGGTTTATGAGTCACTCAAATTTTTTGTTTGGCACTCTTTCATGGTTCGAACAAAAACTTGAAACGTTCCTGCCCTAAATAAAATGATTATGTGATTATAAAAAAAATTCGTATTTTGATTTTAGTTTGTACGGCAAAGTCCCAAAAATCATAAATTTTACACAATACACAAAATTTTCCCTAAAGTGAGTGGCAACAATTTGTGCCACTAAGCTTAGGTATTTTTAAATAAGATTGAGGAAAGTTCCACCTTGGAAAAAGTGGAATTGGTTTTTATCCCTAAAATGTAGGTACTTCCAAATATGGAACAATACCTAATTTCTTTGCTACAGGAATTTTCCTACGAGCTATTGTGAGTCGAAACTTACATGAAGTTGTAGATATAATCAATAAAGTCTCTAATAAGTATGTTAGCTTTCCTGGACAGCAAGAAGAAAGTGCCATCAAACAGTCCCTTTGTCAAGTGGCATGGTTCCCGGGAATCGTGGGTCTAATTGATCAGAGTCACATCAAAACTAATTCCCCAGTACGAGGTAGAGCAAGTATATTATTGCAGCAAAGTTGGACACTGAATAAACGTCCTAATAGTCTGCGATTTAATTGCATCATACGTTATGCTAATGTAAAGTTCCCAGCCAAGCCTGGCTAATTACACTTACTTATTCATCGTCTAATCGGTGAGAAGAACGGTTTAAAATTGCCTATAAAAAACACGTTGTATTGGAATTTTAAAAATTGAATTCCGATGTAAAAGCAGACCGAGTTTTTAAGGGCTGTGTTGTTTCACATAATGTCGTCTTGCTGAAAGCGAACGCACGAGTGCTTGAACTAACGGAGGAAACTTGATGATGAAAGTGATAATACTGTTACGAGCGTAGTCTTGGTTAATTCTCTAAAGCGCAATATTTTGCATATCACCACAAGTTCTTCTTTTATTTAACTTCACTGTTTACGTTAATAACGTTTACAAACAATTATCAAATCAACTTTTTATAGTTATCACTAGTACTGTACTTCTAATTATCGCATTCCAAATACTTTACTTCGTTCACTTCACTGTCTTAAATATGACTCGCCTTCTGGATGTGAGAAGCGCCGTACTTATACTGTCCAAATCAAAGTTAATCAAAAGTTAAGCAAATGCAAAAGCCGTCGCTAGGGCAACACCAAGAGCCGAAAGAGACATAACTGGATGCGGCGGCTATATAAAACCGATGGGCCGCAGCAGAAAATCATTCTTGGTCCAGAGCTCATCTGAGGCTGGATTCTGATCAGAAAAAAATGACAAATGATAATGACTTCGTGACTTTTTTCCGAAAATGCGATTCTTACACCATGACTTCATCCACATTTGGCGTTAAAATATGACTTATTTTCGAAATGCCGATTCCTAAAAAACTGGGTGACATGACAAATGACTT
Organism: Dioctria rufipes; assembly: GCA_963924295.1. Taxonomy (NCBI): domain Eukaryota; kingdom Metazoa; phylum Arthropoda; class Insecta; order Diptera; family Asilidae; genus Dioctria; species Dioctria rufipes. The sequence continues at coordinate 211,740 of CAWUPM010001004.1, read as the reverse complement.
TTTTTCATGACAATTTTTGCAACCGCTGTGACTTTTGTCATATTCAAGTGATATACATATATTAGGTCTGACTGTTTACTTTTGAGTAAAAATCTTTGCGTAAAAATCAAGTAAAAACTTTTATGCGGTAGAGGGGGGTAACTCAAGAAAATTTACCAGACACTTCTCGAGTAAATTTTGTTGAGTTTTCCGTGTGTCAAATAAGTTTTCTATGCAAAACAAGGTTTGAAAATAATAATTATGATTAAGTAAAACATCTTTCTCTAATTTAATTAAAAAATGGAAAAAATGTGCTTAAAAGGTCGCTTATAGCCATTCTGGCTGATTCTAGTAGCAGTGATAGTACAACCGACAGTTGTATTCTAATCACAAATCAAATTAATTTTCACTTCATATCACAACAAGCGTGTTAACGTCAAATTTAATACTTTTGACAGTCAGCTGATTGCATGTCGAAGTTACACTTCTTCTTAATCATGAGTAAAAATGTGCAACTTTGTGCAAGAGGGGAAACGAATAAATTTACTCGATTTTTACTAGTTAAAAGTAAACAGATGGTTTGTGAGTAAAAATGCGTAAAAGTTTTTACACCGAGTAAAACCTTTCGAGTAAACAGACAGACCTATTGTCATAGCAACAAGTAATATCAGTAATATCAAAGATGTAAAGTATAAAAATAATAAGTATTTGTATTTATTATATTATTATGCATTGTATTATTGGAAAAAAAAATCGATTTTAGCAGCAAACCGCAAAAGGATAAGTTACTCGTTATAACATTTCAGCAATTATTTTACGTACTGTCTCCTTCTTTGGATACGCCTTCGCAATAGGATGTGCTCAATTACTTTGTTGTTCGGAACATATTCAATCACAGCGCAATTGTCAAATTGTCACTGCTATAGTTTAAGATATACATGTCATATCACCCAACAATCAGAATTCCAAGTTATGGCATAGTGACATTGTCCTTCCTTCGAATTCATTTTGTCATTGTAATTTGTCATTTTAATTTTAATTTTATCACAATCCAGCCCCGGGTTTAGAAGTAGTATTCTTAAATTTATTCATAGGAAGTAGTCCTCTCATAGACTATTAATATTCTTCTTCTTCCTTTTTCTAGAATAAGACGAATTAAAGGAGGCGGACTACGCGATCGTTGAATTTTTATGCGGAATTTTTAATTTGTTTTCGTTTGGATTTTTTTATTGAATTTTATATTGAATTTTGTAGTATAGCCTGTAGGTTAGATTTAGTTTTAAGTTTCAATGAATTATTGTGATATTAGTGTAAGCAATTGAATTATTTATATTGAAATAAATTTTATATTTGGATTTTAAAGCGACTGAGTTGTCAATTAAAAACCGGCACTCCCTCCCTCGCCCGAGACTAGCTCTTACACACGATGAGTGAACTTCCAATAATGATCTTTTCTTTAATTTGCTTAGCTTATTTATACAAAATTAAAAAATTAAAATTAGCTTATGATAACAATAGATTTATTATTACTTCCTCATCGAAGCCCTCATGTGAGGTCGCGATCAGCGATCGATATTTAAGAAGGAGCATAAGATTGCATTGTTTTATTTTATTGCTTTTACGGAATTTCGAATTCAGTTTTGACCCTTTGTTGGGGACTAATATATTAAGTTGCTTTATGGATAACCGCGTAGCTTTCCGTAGAAGTTCTTATTAATAAGAAAAATTGCGGATACTATTTAGCATACTATAATAGAAACACGCGGCAATCCAAAAGTAGTAAATTAAATCATGGAAATTTTCCCAATTCTACAATTAATCAAAAGAATCATTGCGGAAAACACTTTATTACATTCTCTCTCTCGTTCAACTTTTCCTTGCGGGTCGGGAAAAAGGTTCTATGCAAACCGGGTGAACAAGATTGCTTAGAAGAAGAGTCAAGCGAATCAGAAGAGGTTAGTGACCGTTTTCTAAAGTCAGCAGCGGATAAAGGCACCAAGGACCCAGAATCCCCAATTAAATCTTCTGCCTTCACTCCAGCAATCGAAGAAAACCCAAAAAGCTCGAATCAGTCGCTAGATTTCTGCAAGTTGCCGAAATCCATTACTCGAAAGCCTCTGACAATAATGAGAAAAGCGAATTTCTTAACTTAATTGAGTCATAGTTAACCGATAGGGCATATACCGTGATACTGAGATAACAATATTTTAATAACTGGTCCGACCTGAAAACTGCTATAAAGAAGAACGTCGTGAAGTTGCGTTTAACTCAAGTCATACATGCAGCTCTGTTCACCATAAAGCAGGGACATCGCGATAAAGTTGCTGAATACGCAGAAAAAATCGAGAAATTGGTAGACGAATTAATATAGCAAGTACTCAAAGTACTTAATGAAAAGACTGCTACAAACAATTTCTAGGGAGAATCAAAGCATCCTTTGAAACTTATAGTCAAGTCTACAAAGCATGACACTCTCAGCTCTGCAGTTGACTACGCACTAGATGAAGAACTCATAGCTAAAAACGAAAAGCCGGATACAAAGAAATGCACCTATTGTAAAAATTTAGGTCATATAACTAATGAATGCCGGAATTTATAAAATCGGAATAATCCAGAAACTTCGAATGGATACTGTAATAAATTCGTTCTTTATTCGTTGATTTCTGCAGATAAGATTCATGTTTATTTTTAAAAAAAACACTTTGGCGGAATTGAAAAAATTCACTTGCCTCTTTATGTATATGGCTACAATTAAAAGCCGCAGTTTGATTTATAAGACGTTTTTTTTAATTAATTAATTTTTTTAATTTACCCGGCTCTTATCGCCAAATGGGAATGGTTCCTTTTGCTCGAAAGCAGCTCGGAACTTTAAAAGAAAACGCACAAATTGACTGTTCAAAATTGAATGTTCTTTCTTCCCAATATCGCATTTAATTTATACAAAATTTTCGTGCCTATCCAAACAAAAATTGTCCACTCAGAAATCTTTTACTAAAATTTACCAATCGATAATACAAAATTGTCCACTTAGAATGTGTCGACAAAATTTACCAATCGATAAAGAAAGAACAACATCTTGCACAACTAATTACAAAAATTCTTGCTAGGCCACTTCAAATGGATCAGTCAGTGAAATGCGTGAACCCATTTGTTATGACCGTCTTTCACAATTTTGTTTCATGTAGACATGTCAAATAAATTTTATGTTGAAATTGCTTTTGCTTGTGCTGACAGATTTTTGTTTGGACTTGCTTACAATTTGAAATATGTAGGTATGTTACAATGTAGGTATGGTACAGGTATGTTACATCCTATCCCTTAAAAAAAATTTTTTTTTGTAAAAGAAGAAAGAAAAAAAAATTTGAATCTTATGATTATCTTTATCGGTTACTTCTATCTTTGACTAATCTATTATTATGTACTATCTTATGTTTTCCTTTTATGTCTGATTATCTTTATCGGTTACTTCTATCTTTGACTAATCTATTATTATGTACTATCTTATGTTTTCCTTTTATGTCTATCTTAGAGTTGACACCTATCTGTTCTATAATTCTATACGGTCCTTGAAATGGACTTTCATGTTTATGTCTAGTTTCAGTATGTAGGTATACGAAATCATTTACTTTGAAATTTGCGGGATTCTGACTTTCGTCTCTGAGAATTTTTCTTTGCTCTTTAGCTTTTTGCAGTAATTCATTGCTTTTGGCATGCGCTCTTTTTAATCTATGTGTTAGTTCTTTAGCATAATTATCGATGCTGTCGATACCCTTTGTTTTACTTTCATCTCTGAGTATTTGTGATGGCAATGACGCTATTTTGCCAAACACTAGTTCAAATGGAGTATAGTTGGTGTTCGTGTGTGGTGTTGTGTTATAGCAGAACACATAATATGGTATTAGCTCTTCCCAGTCATCATCATTTACGAAAGTTCTGAAGTATTCATTTAATACTCGGTGGTTTCTTTCAATAGAACCTAATGTTTCATGATGAAATGGTGTTGATGTGACATGGTTTATTTTAAGTAGCTTGCATATGTTTTTAATTAATTCGTTATTGAATTCAGTTCCTCTATCTGTTTTCATAACGTTAAAACATCCATATTTTAAAATAAATTTTTCTACTATTGCTTTTGCTACTGAGCGTGCTTCTTTCGTTTCCATAGGATAAGCTTCTATATATTTCGTCAATTCACATTGAAGGGTCAGTATGTATCTGTATCCATTTGACATTCTCAGTGGTCCAACTGTGTCAATTGTTATCACTTCAAAACTATTAGTTGGTGTATCTGTTATTACGAGAGGTTCTTTTGTGTATTTTTGCACTTTATTTCTTGCACATGTCTTGCAATTGTTTATATAATTCTTCACCATTTTATTTAAATTTTTCCAGCTATATCTTTGCTTTATTTTGTTTATACAACGTTTTATTCCAACGTGTCCTCCGTGCATACTATCATGATGCTCTTTTATTATTTCTTGCGCTTTCTCATCATCTATAATTTTTATTGGGGTTTTAAATAATATTATTCTTAATGGTGTTGTCCAACCATGCTTATTTCTTTGCTGGATTTCATTAAATTTGCCTTTAAATTCATTTATCTCTAGGAACTCAAATATTTTATCATCTTTTGCTAGTGCTAATTCTCTTATATCATTATCATTCATTTTTTGTATTAACTTCTCCAAGAGCTAACCGTAGTTCTGCCTCGGATTATCGTTATACTGAACGATTACCCCTTTAGCATCTATATTTATTATGGGCAAACTTTTTCCATTTATTATCTTCATTTATCTTAAATTGTAACCTCTTCGTATTTCTTATATCTGAAATAGACGTACATTCCCAGATGTAGAATTGATCAGATTCTACTCTGCTGTTTTCATTGTCTTTTTCTTTTCTGTTCCTTTCTTTGCTTATCTGTTGCGATTTTGCCATTCTTCTCGTTAACACGTTGACCTCTGTTGGTATCATTGATTTAAGTTTCTCTGTATCTATTTTTATTCTGGATAATGCATCGGCATTCGTGTTCATCTTTCCTTGTTTATAAATTATCTCAAAATCGTAGTCCATCAGATCAAGTCTAATTCTTGTTAGTTTTGATGATGGATTCTTGTGAGTAAATAAACTAACTAGTGGCCTGTTTTCTGTTACCACTTTAAATTTTCTGCCATATAGATACGGTCTAAAGAAATTTATTCCCCAGTGGATACTCAATAGTTCCTTTTCAATGATGGGTTTGTTAAGCTCATGTTTGTTTAATGTCTTGCTAGCATAGGAGATAGGTAAATCTTGTCCAATTTCTCCTTGCGATAATACTGCTCCTAGTGCATAATTTGATGCGTTAGTTGTTAGGATAAAAGGTTTCTCAAAATCTGGATATTGAAGTACTGGTGGGGTTATTAGTTTTTTCTTTAACGTTTCAAATGCATTGATACATTCCGTAGTCCAGTTAAATAGGGTGTTTTTCTTGAGTAATGTATTTAGCGGTTTTGCAATTTCGGCAAATTGTGGAATAAATCGTCTATAATAATTGCAAAATGCTACAAATCTTCGCACATCATCCGCGTTTTTCGGGATCGGGTATGATTCAATTGTTTTATATTTGCTGGGATCAGTTTTTATACCATTCTGTGTGATTAGATGGCCTAGATATATTACTTCGGGTTTAAGGAAATTGCATTTGCTAGGATTCAGTTTTAGGTTGTATTGCTGCAATCTGCTGAAAACTTTTTCTAGGTTTTCATTGTGGTGATTCAAGCTACATCCATGTATGATTATATCGTCGACATATGTAAAAGCACTTGCTTCGAGTCCACTTAGTGCAATTGATAACATCCTCTGGAAGCTGTTTGTCGATATTTTCAGTCCAAATGGTAGTCTTTTAAATTGAAAATGTCCTTGGTTAGTGGAGAATGCTGTTAGATGTCTTGAGTTCTTTTCAAGTTCAATTTGATGGAATGAACTTGTCATGTCTAGGGTTGAGAAATATTTCGCTCTTCCAAGGCGGTCTAATACATCTTCTAAACGTGTCAGTGGGTACTTATCATTCACTACTTTTTTGTTGAGCTGTCTAAAGTCTATTACTAGCCTCCATTTCTTTTGTTTTTCTGACTTCTTTGGAACGATCAGTAGGGGTGAGTTGTATGGGCTTACTGATTGTTCAACTATATCATTTTCTATTAAGTTGCTAACTTCTTTATTTATTTGCTCAATTTGTGAATGTGGTAGCCTGTAGTTCTTTATGTAGACTGGGTTTTCGTCCACTGTTGTTATACGTTGCTTGTAGAAGTTATTTGTTGACAATCTCTCATTCTCTAGGTAAGATATGTCCTGATATTTTTTGCATATCTCTATTATTGATCCTTTGGCTTTTTCATCCATGCCTTCCAGTTTGAGTTCACTTAGTAGCTTTTGAATCCTGTCTTTTGATTTATTCTTTTTGCTCATGTAAATGATGTTATATTCACGTAGTGCATGCATTATTGGTGAGAATGGTTTTACCGTGACTTCTATGTCTTTTGTATTTAGCAATTTTATATGTGCAATACCTTTTGCCGGTACAATTGAATTACTTAGAAAAACTCCTTCTTGTATTTCTTCACTGCATATGACGCTATCTTCCTTTATATTTAGAGTTATTGGCAGAATCATCTCTGTTCGCGCTGGTATTTTTACCGTTTTCATGTGCTTGCTAATCATCGGGATTGTAATTTCCTCATTGTCTACGACTATTGTTACTGTGAATGTCTCGTAATCTATTTTACAGAGGTATTTCATGAGAAAGTCTCTTCCCAATATTCCATCCGTTCTGATTGGTGTCTCAGAACTTACCATATGAAATTTATGCTTAATAATCTTGTGTTTAATTTTAATTCAGTACTGCCTAAAGAGAAAGTTTCATTATTTGTTATCCCAGTTATTTTACACTGGTCTTCATGCTTTATATTACAGCTATTTATATTTCCTACCTTGCATATAGATATGTCTGCACCAGAATCAATTAAAAAATTTAAGTTTTTATTAGTTGTTTTATCTTGTAGTGTTATAAAATTTGTGGCGTGATTATTGATGTTGCATATTTTTATACTCTCTTTTAATCTTTGTTTGGTTATTCTTGACCTGGGCTTGGAGAATCGCTGGCTTCCTGAAGAAAATTTATTTGATTTCTTCTATAGTTTTGGTTATTTCTTCTGAAATTACCATTCTGGTTCCTGTTTTGGTTTCTATTATTTGACCAATTCTGTCTAGGGTTACTATTGTTGTTGTTGTTATTTCTCCAGCTGCTGTTATTATTTCTCCCGTTGATGTTATTGTTTCTCCAGTTATTATCTCTGAAGTTGTTTTTCCTCCACATTTGAGTGTTTGTTCCATTTTGTCTGTGGTAGCTATTTCGTTGTCGCCAATGTACTTGATGGAATGGATACACTCGTCCGTATCTTCCAATATTTTATACTCCACGCGTGCATATGATTCAAACAGCGCCACTACGCTGTCGTTTTTGCAAGAATATTGCGCATTCAATACAAGAGTGCCGAAAGCGACAGTACCATAATGCGAAAGGCGAAAATGCGACGGTAAACCATAATTCGGAAACTAGCAACCAAATTCGAGTAACTGAGCGCAATGGACGACGTCCGAATTCGGGAAAAGTCACAATACCTTGTAC
>CAWUPM010001004.1:0-203892 GCA_963924295.1 Dioctria rufipes | reverse complement strand
AAGAAGTGGAGAGTGGTAGTGGGCTTCCGAAAATTGAATGAATTAACTGTAGCTGATGCGCACCCCACTGCTAACATCGAAGATTTCTTAAATCTGTTAGGCGATTCTAAATACTTTTTCACCCTTGATCTTGCGAATGGCTATCGCCAAATACAAGTAGCCGAGGGGGATAAACCAAAGACAGCATTCAGTACCACTTACGGGCATTTTGAGTTTAATCGCATGCCATTCGGCCTTCGAAATGCTTCTCCCACATTCCAGCGTTTGATGAACCAAATGCTGACAGGGTTACAGGGTATTAGATGTTTTGTCTTCCTTTATGATGCAGTCGTATATGGGGCGAGATTTAGAGGATCATAATCGTAAACTTCCGGAAGTGTTCGAGTGTTCAAAGAAACATAATTTAAAGCTCCACCGAACAAGTGTAAATTCCTCTGCAAGGAAGTACATTATCTGGGCCATGTAATAAGTGACAAAAGTATAAGACGCGATCCTAATAAAGTAATAGCTATTGAAGCCATCCTGCCTCCTAAAAATATAAAACAACTCAAAAAATTTCTAGGTCTCGTGGTTTACTACCGGAATTTCATCCCACAATTTTCTAATCTTGCTAATGCACTCAATCAATTACTAAAGAGGAATGTTCCCTTTAACTGGTGTGCTCATTGCGATGAGTCCTTCAGTCTTCTCAAGAAATCTATTATGCAAGCTCCAATACTATAGTACACTAACTTTGAGAAACCTTTTTTTGTCACTACTGATGCCAGCAATACGGCGATAGGCGCATTTCTCTCTCAACGAAAGGAAACATACGGTACGGACCTGCCAATTGCATTTGCAAGCAGAGTCCTAAATAAGGCTGAAAAAAACTATTCTACCATCGAAAAAGAAACACCAGGGGTCGTATGGCCAACTAAACACTTCCGGCCGTACGTTTACGGAGAGAAATTCACTATAGTGACAGATCACCAAGCCTCTAGTGTGGATCTTTAACCTCAAAGACCCATCTTTAAGGATTATGCGCTGGAGGATCAAACGAGTGGAGTACGACTGTGTTATTGTCCATAAAGCGGTGCATTTGAACAAAAATGCAGATGTATTATCCCGACTGGAAACAAATAATGTCTAAGTGATAACTACGTCTCAAGTAGGAATGAATCAAAATCAAAACAAACTCCACACTTCTAGCTCAATCTGACGAGTACACCAACTTCAACTAACACTAAGACTAATAATATAGACAACAGTGAATAGCTCCCCAGTCTGAATCCGAGCAGACAACCTGAACTCAAATCAAATATACCAATACGGAATTCCATAACAAATAATTTAAAGTACAACAAAGTCCATTTCAATTGAAGACGACCAATCAGGTGGAAATAAACCAATAACATTAACGGAGAAAGACAAAATTTACCGCTGCACTCCCACTGGCGGACATCAAGCAGTCACCCGCATATTTAAAAGAATCAAACAGAAGAACATTTGGAGAAATATGTATAGGGACATCAAAAAGTATATATTATCTTGTGATAATTGCCGAAGGAATAAAGTCACAAGGAAAGTCAAAATCCCCATGAAAATGACAACATTTTCCACAAAACCATTCGAACGGGTATCATTTGAAATTGTGAAACCAATTAACCCACCATAAAATAGCGGAAATCGGTACATACTTACCTTTCAGGACGATTTAACTAAATTCGTGCAAGCCATTATACTTCTCAATCAACATGCGGGAACTGTAGGTAAAGCGTATGTAAGAAAAATAATTTGCGTGTTTGGTACTCTTTAGTATCTGCTAACTGATCAACGTAGTAATTTTCTCAGCGATTTATTTAAAAGAACTTGTAAACTATTAAATATAAAAAAATGCACACTACACCCTATCACCCTCAGTCGAATGGATCCCTTGAACGATACCATCGCAGCCTGAATGAATATCTTAGAAGAAACGCGAGCAAAAACAATAATAACTGGGAAAGCTGGATTGATTGTGCTGTTTTCTGTTATAATACCACTCCACATTCTGCAACAAACTTTACGCCTTATAAAATCTTATTCAGTATGAAACCTGAAATCTCATATTCTGTCACCAGATCAGTGAAACCAGTATACGATAATGATGTCATCGAAATCAGAGGTAGGTTACAAGATGGTTACGATTTGGTGCGAGAAAACGTAATAAGAGCGAAAGAACGCTCAAACTTTTATTATGATCGGGGTACAAGGGAAACTACATTTAGCATAGGAGGCAAAGTGCTTCTGGAAAATAAAGTACAAAAAAAGTAAGGAGCTGAAATGGTAGAAATCCGCTCAACGGAAACATTCATAATACGTATAGGTAGAAAAGAAAAATTGATGCATAATAATCTACTAAAACTGTATATAACATAAACATTACTAATTTTGTTTCTATGTACCCCCGTTTTAATAATAATAACACGTACCAAGTTGTACTACTCCTGCATAAATTCTCTACTTCATTTAGTTTAGTCCCATTCAGAAAATAAAATCCTCACAAATACCTACGACCAGCAAGTTCAATCATATCATACACATATGCCTATTAAAACCGCCAGTGATATCCACTTCGAGGAATTGGGTCTGCTAGGAAAATCTACCTCAGTCTGGAGACAGGTAGTGCATTTTGATTTCGACAAATTCGAAATAGAAGAAAAACAACTCCAACAAAGGTACGATGATATCTCGAATCTCTGTATTAAACTAAAACCTCTTCTGGATCCGTGCAAAGTTACTCTTAAAATATTAAACGCAACATTAAACGCAGTTATTGAAAATAATGTTATAATTCGTAAGACCTTTCGTCGACAAACCAATCAAATGAAAGCTAGAAGTATTGCAGGTGGAGTGGGAATATTCTCGAAATTCCTATTCGGTACTATGGATAGGATGATTCAACAAGAATCGATGCGGCAATAAATACACTACAAAGCAACCAAAAAGCCCTTCATCAAATAGTTTCAGATCAAACAACTGTTATATCCAATATAATAGGACACTTACTAACACGGAAAGTGCAATAAATAAAAGATTTGAGATTTCCAAATCCTTTTAAGTCCTTAACAAAGCGCCTTAATAGCAAAGATAAAGCCGAGAAGACATTACACCTATTCGATGAATTATCTCATTTTATCACACTGTCCCTTAGTCGTGTCCTGACCAAACAGGAAGAACTTACGAGTGTAGTATACGACGCAAAGTTAGGTAGACTTGATAAACATGTATCCAGGTCGCGCACATTCATTGAAGCTCTTAAGTAAATAAAGTTAGAGCTCCCAAATGATCTGAAATTACGTGTCAAAGCGGCAGTAGAAAACCTACCTTTCATAAATAAAATCTCCAGAGTGGAGCCACTATATACCTCCTAGTTTCTTGTACTCAATATAGACATCCCATTAGTAAATGACACTTTCAAATTGTATAAATTAACAAGTATATCTGCGTTATATAAAGAAAGATCTGTACGACCTAGTTCAAACAGATGCGGATTACTTAGCACTCAATGAAAAACTAGATTCCTAAGCACGATGAAATTGAGAAGTTCAACAATTGTACATATGTACTCAAAGTTACCATACTTACCTTCAGAACACACAGAATTCCATAATAAGTTTAAATCTGGGGCATAACAAAATAAATAACTATGAAATACGAATTATTAAAATCACCCATGCGGTATGGCACTCACTGAATAAACAGACTTCAAGTACAAGCCACGTAAGAATCTACTGTAATAATACTGCATACTCAATTCAAATAGCACAAAGTGGTATATTAGAATTACAACAGGCATGCAAAGCGTCCACCCATGAAATTAACGTAGAAACCACTAGTATAAGGAAAGCAACAAAAACATTTATATAATATTTGGATAGCATAAGTATGGAAAATGCTACATATGTTCTTAAAGAAAATTATGAAAAAGTTCATTCCAAAGAATTAAAAGATTTCCATTTAAAAAATCCTAACTTACAGTGTAAAAGAAGAAAAAATTAAAGAAAACATGCGATCATACCAATACAAGTCCGACCCCCAAATATCTACAATTACCTTTATTATAACCACAGTAGTACTTGTAATAGTAATAATAATTTTTATACCTTGGTATATAAGTAAAAAATACTTGAAATTTAAAATAAATATTACATTCATTGAAAATATAAATGGTGGACAATAGCAATTAAAATGTGTTTAGAATAAGATTAAAACAATTTTTTTTCTCTTCTTTGATACATAAAAGTTATTCATTATGTAAGTACATACAAATTAAACTTATGTAATTGAAAAAAATGTATATATATATATAATTTTTAGAATATTAAAAAAAAGTTAAAAAAATATATACATATATATAAAAAAAAAAAACCCAATCATAGTACATAGCATAATTTTGATTTTATTTTCTCATTTTTTTTTAAGGGGGAGGAGATGTTATAATTAATACCACACCTTTAGGCTCTCACGCCGTTGTACATATCCATTGTCATTTAAATCACTCTAGTAGTTGTTCTATGTATGTTCTGGCTCACTTTTTTAAGCCTCCAGGATTGTGCCACAGATGGCGCCACCGTCGCTAGGCGGTTTGAGCGCATACTAATGTACGTTTTTGTTTCGGTTTATTGGTTTGTGTCTTGGATGTGTTGGTTTGTATCATGGATACACCATTGTACCTTGGATACACCATTGTACCTTGGATGCACCATTGAGTCTCGACTGCGCCCTAGCGGCATTAATCGGTACTACCGGGATGTGTCATTTGGTCTTGACTGCACCCTAGCGGCATTAGCCGGTACTACTAGCATGCTCCGGTACTACGGTTCTCTTGGATAGACATGTGGTGCGCCTAAATGTAGGCTTTTGGTTTGGAACTAATATTAGTAATAATTAAAGTTAACGCTAGGAAATTTTTGTTCATGCCAGTGGATTCTAGATGGTTGGGGTGTTGGTATTAGGGAGGATGAAATTTTCATCAGAAATCCCCTACGGGCTCTGGTTTTCGAGATATTAGCGATTTTACCTTTTCAGATATAATTAATATTATTAATAATTTAAGCTACCTAGGATAGTTTTGTTAATGCCAATAGATTCTAGAAGGTGTTAGTGGGCCGGGGGGTTAGAGGGGGAACGAAATTTTCATCAGAAATCCTCTACGGGCTTTGGTTTTCGAGATATTAGCGAATTTACCTTTTTAGATATAGTTAATATTCATAATTTTTTTTTGCTCATGGGGGTGCTGCGTCTAAATGTAGGCTTTTTATTATGATTGTTCTTGAGCGCCTAAATGTAGGCTTTTGGCTTTGAACTAATATTAGTAATAATTAAAGTTAACGCTAGGAAATTTTTGTTCATGCCAATGGATTCTAGATGGTTGGGATGTTGGTATTAGGGGGGATGAAATTTTCATCAGAAATCCTCTACGGGCTCTGGTTTTCGAGATATTAGCGATTTTACCTTTTCAGATATAGTTAATATTACTAATAATTCAAGCTACCTAGGATAGTTTTGTTCATGCCAATAGATTTTAGAAGGCCGGAGGTTAGAGGGGGAACGAAATTTTCATCAGAAATCCTCTACGGGCTTTGGTTTTCGAGATATTAGCGATTTTACCTTTTTAGATATAGTTAATATTCATAATAATTCAAGTTTTTTTGCTCATGGGGGTGCTGCATCTAAATGTAGGCTTTTTATCATGATTTTTCTTGAGCGCCTAAATGTAGGCTTTTGGGTTTGAACTAAAATTAGTAATAATTAAAGTTAACGCTGGGAAATTTTTGTTCATGCCAACGGATTCTAGATGGGTGGTTTGTGAGGAGGTATTATAGTATGGGATAGGGAGGGGGGTAATGAAATTTTCATCAGAAATCCTCTACGGGCTCTGGTTTTCGAGATATTAGCGTATTAATAATTCAAGTTATTTTTGCTCATGGAAATGGATTATTGGTGGTGTGGGGTGGTAGGGAGAACGAAATTTTTATCAGATATCCTCTACGGGCTTTGGTTTTCGAGATACTAGCTAATTGGCATTTAGTAATGTGGTGTGATGCACTTTACTGGAATTCTCATAAAATAAAAAATTTAAGTAATATCAACACTTGCTGTAAATATTTAATAGAAAACTTCAAGTTTAAGGTAAAATGTGGTTGCTGTGAGGTGTATTGACACAATTTCTTATGCTGAAAATAATGTTATCAAACCAAATTAAATTTCAATATTTATTCACATCAAATTAATTATTTATTTCTAAATCTTAAGTTATAAACTTTTTCCCTATGTTCTATATTCAAAATTGGTAGCAATAAGTGAGATTCTATGAATCCAATCTTCAGAACGAAAGCGGTCCAGAGCATAGGTCTCCTAAGGACCTTTTCTGGGCTCATATTCAATTATATAAACTTGTGGAGCACTAGTACTAAATGTAACTTTCATTATCACTAATAATTTAGAAATATTAATAATAAAAACTAGTTTCACATTATTAACTTTTATTTATCAGTTATAATAATTAATTGGATACAAATTTTCATCATGATGAACAAATTCAATTTTGTATGAACGTCCGATTGATCCTTTATTGATTACGTAGAAGTCTCCCTTGGTGTTTATTTCATTCAAAGAGTCCTCTGAAATTCTGCTCTACGTCGAAGGGAGAAAAAGGTGGTAGTTTTCCAACTCGACAACTACACGATCTCCAAATGAAGTTTTACATCGTCATGTTGCAACAACCTTATATTTCTGGCCCAACTCCATTTGGAATGTCTTCAGGGTCGGTGAGTACTGCTCCAGCTTCTTTAGTTCTTCCATTGCGCCAGCCATTGTTTTACTCTAAGTCGTTGTTGCTTCCTTGAATTACAAAATAAAACTGTTTGCACATCTGATTCAGCTCCTCAATTTATAGTCATGATTCCAAAACAAGTTTAATCCTGTTTAAAGCAAATTTGCAATATCAGCACATTAAGCTGAATGATTCATGTAATTTATAACCACACTTCCTGTAAGCAACCCAATTCTAAGAATTTTACTGATCGAAACGTTTCATTGGAATTCGTAAACAAATTTTCACATCCTGTTGTAAACAAATTTAAGCAATGTCAGAAAATGATTCATGTTTACTCTTTTCAAGTAATTTGATACCACACTTCCTGTAGGCAGCCAAAAATTATATTGTTCCAAGAATTTTGCTGATCGAAACGTTTCATTGGAATGTAAACAAATTTTCACATTTTCATGTATGCATTCATGTAAACAATCTTATTTGCAAATTAGACCAGCAGAATAAAGTAATCAAATTAATTTGAATGATGTTTTTGTTTATCGTGTAATTTGATATCATCTCAGCCTGTAAGCAAATTCGTCGGAATTCATCCTGTGCAATGTTTATTGTAGCAGCTGGATCATTCATGTTTACAAACTGTTGCTATAAAAGCGCAAGCAAACTCTTGGGGAGCACCAGTCAATCTAAGTGATTCTAAGTGTTAGTGCCGAATAAGAAAAAAATTAAAAATGTCTATCACAGTAATAAATGAAAGTTTTTCATTAATTAAGAAATTGCGAGAAGATGTGCTGAAGTGTTTAAGTGATGCAAATTTCGTGAATAAAAACAATATCATTAAAGAGTGTAACAGAAACATTCGTAAATATCAAGCAGTATTTCGAAAGTGTAATAAGATTGCTAGAAAACGACATTTGGACAGCGGTATTGATCAAATTAAATCGTTGAGAATGTTAATCAAAGCTCCCCATCGAGGCGGAGGAATTAATCAACGAGTAATAAGAAGTGATTTTGTTAAGTGGGAAGAAAAATAATCAGCATTCGTAGGTAGAATTAGGGCAGGTGTTATCGTGAATATAAGCCACCTAGATCTTAAGCTGTTTATGCAAGATGCTTCCAAATTACTTGCTCGCCGCATTAAGAATACGTTTAAACAACAATATCATATTAAAGTTGCTACAACGTTTTGCGGTGACTTTAATAAACTGGTGATAATGAAGTCATTAAAGACATTAAGTACTTCCAAGCAAGAACTGCCCCAATCAGTGTGGAGGATGATTTGAATGAGTGGTATAAATTAAATATATATGACCCTATACTCACTCAGCTAGAAGAGTTTCAAGAGAAAGATAGTGGTTGGGCTGCGGTGCATATCAACAAGTTTGAGCCGATTCGGGGATCATTTTATATACCTCTGCCAAAGGAGATTGCATCAAAGAAAGCTTGCATAAATGTGAAAAACAATTATGAAGCATGCTTCGCGTGGGCCGTAATCTCAGCGCTATATCCTGCAACTGCCAACTCCACTCCGATAAGACCTCATCATATCCACATTACTCTACTGTGCTAAATTTACCTGGAAGAACATTTCCCATGACGCTTAAGCAAATTACACAATTTGAGGACCAGAACGATTTATCAATAAACGTGTTCATCCTAGAGAAAGAGCGTTTCTTCACCACAGTTCCAGTTAGACTTACGAAACACAGGATGGAGCGTCATGTAAATATCTTAATTCTGCAAGGTGACTATGACCAGGCTGATGAGGATGAAGATCATATGGATGATGATGATGATGACGATGATGATGATGATGATGATGCCAGCAGATATCATTTCTGCTGGATTAAAGATCTTTCGCGCCTTGTATCGAAACAAACAATAAATATATGGATGATTTTAACCAAGATGAAAAACAAAAATACTTGATATATTATGATGTTAACAACCTTTATGGATGGGCTATGTCACAACATTTACCTACCGGAGGATTCAGATGGGCTGATAGCCTCGATATTGATGTTTTCCAAATTCCTGATGGTTGACCAACTGGATACATACTCGAAGTTGATTTATACTATCCACCACATCTGCATGATAAGCATAAAGACTTACCGTTTTGCTTTGAGCATACAGCACCACCAGCTTCAAAATTAGAAAAACTTTTAACAACATTACACCATAAAGAAAAATATATTATACACTATCGAAATTTGAAGCAATGCTTATCACATGGCCTCATCCTAAAAACGGTACACCGGATCCTACAATTCAACCAGTCAGCTTGGCTTAAACCATACATTGATTTGATTAAGAAATTGCGAGAAGATGTGCTGAAGTGTTTAAGTGATGCAAATTTTGTGAATAAAAACAATATCATTAAAGAGTGTAACAGAAACATTCGTAAATATCAAGCAGTATTTCGAAAGTGTAATAAGAATGCTAGAAAACGACATTTGGACAGCGGTATTGATCAAATTAAATCGTTGAGAATGTTAATCAAAGCTCCCCATCGAGGTGGAGGAATTAATCAACGAGTAATAAGAAGTGATTTTGTTAAGTGGGAAGAAAAAAAAACAGCATTCGTAGGTAGAATTAGGGCAGGTGTTATCGTGAATATAAGCCACCTAGATCCTAAGCTGTTTATGCAAGATGCTTCCAAATTACTTGCTCGCCGCATTAAGAATACGTTTAAACAACAATATCATATTAAAGTTGCTACAACGTTTTGCGGTGAGTTTATTAAAGGAACTGGTGATAATGAAGTCATTAAAGACATTACGTACTTCCAAGCAAGAACTGCCCCAATCAGTGTGGAGGATGATTTGAATGAGTGGTATAAATTAAATATATATGACCCTATACTCACTCAGCTAGAAGAGTTTCAAGAGAAAGATAGTGGTTGGGCTGCGGTGCATATCAACAAGTTTGAGCCGATTCGGGGATCATTTTATATACCTCTGCCAAAGGAGATTGCATCAAAGAAAGCTTGCATAAATGTGAAAAACAATTATGAAGCATGCTTCGCGTGGGCCGTAATCTCAGCGCTATATCCTGCAACTGCCAACTCCACTCCGATAAGACCTCATCATATCCACATTACTCTACTGTGCTAAATTTACCTGGAAGAACATTTCCCATGACGCTTAAGCAAATTACACAATTTGAGGACCAGAACGATTTATCAATAAACGTGTTCATCCTAGAGAAAGAGCGTTTCTTCACCACAGTTCCAGTTAGACTTACGAAACACAGGATGGAGCGTCATGTAAATATCTTAATTCTGCAAGGTGACTATGACCAGGCTGATGAGGATGAAGATCATATGGATGATGATGATGATGACGATGATGATGATGATGATGATGCCAGCAGATATCATTTCTGCTGGATTAAAGATCTTTCGCGCCTTGTATCGAAACAAACAATAAATATATGGATGATTTTAACCAAGATGAAAAACAAAAATACTTGATATATTATGATGTTAACAACCTTTATGGATGGGCTATGTCACAACATTTACCTACCGGAGGATTCAGATGGGCTGATAGTCTCGATATTGATGTTTTCCAAATTCCTGATGGTTGACCAACTGGATACATACTCGAAGTTGATTTAGACTATCCACCACATCTGCATGATAAGCATAAAGACTTACCGTTTTGCTTTGAGCATACAGCACCACCAGCTTCAAAATTAGAAAAACTTTTAACAACATTACACCATAAAGAAAAATATATTATACACTATCGAAATTTGAAGCAATGCTTATCACATGGCCTCATCCTAAAAACGGTACACCGGATCCTGCAATTCAACCAGTCAGCTTGGCTTAAACCATACATTGATTTGAATACCTCCAAACGATGAGAAAGACAGCTATAAACAGATGAATAATGCTGCGTTTGGTAAAACTGTTACATACATACCTCCACCCACAATTTTAAGTGAGCATTGTAACATACGTTCATACCTACAACAATTATCAAAGAAATGCTAGCAAACGCAAGCATACATATTTTCATCATTTTTCAATGAACATACATACCTACATCATTTTCATTAAATTATAATTCCACTCGTTACTGACCTTCCCCAATTACTTAACAAGTTGAGGAAATAACTAAGGTAGATTGAGTGACGCAATACCCTGCGCGCAAGAATTCGCACGTTGTAATACGATAACCTTGCGCCAGCGGTAGAACCCAGGTGACCAAATGATGGTTCACGATTTGTGTATGAAAAAAATGATATTTATGTAGGTATGTATGTAAATCATGAATATCACGATGAACAAACAACAAGCGATTAGCGTTTGTCGAGATTTATGTATGTACGTATGTAAAAACAAATGCGATAAAGTACTGAAGAAACGCTCAGTACGATTCTAGTCAGAGAAAAATA
Source organism: Dioctria rufipes (assembly GCA_963924295.1). Lineage (NCBI taxonomy): Eukaryota > Metazoa > Arthropoda > Insecta > Diptera > Asilidae > Dioctria > Dioctria rufipes. The sequence goes on along the minus strand of CAWUPM010001004.1, from coordinate 192,692 downwards.
TATGTATGTATGTACGGAAGCGACGAGTGCCGCGATTTATTTATAAACAGAAATAAATGAAGTGCAAATGACCTAACACTTTGTACTGTTATATACAAAATGTTTGGTCGGAAGTATTTCATTTATTTCCGTATTAATAAGATTACTCTGTATAAATAAGGTAAGAAATTGTAAAAGAAAGCAGTCGAGTTAAATAAAGAAGTCGAGAGCAGTCGATTGGAAGAAGTGTACAGTAAACAGTTCGTTTGAATTAGGAGTTGTGCTTTAAACAAGCTACTCCATAATAATACTAGGAGTTGTGCTTTAAACAAGCTACTCCATACTAACACTAGGAGTTGTGCTTTAAACAAGCTACTCCATAATAATACTAGGAGTTGTGCTTTAAACAAGCTACTCCATAATAACACTAGGAGTTGTGCTTTAACAAGCTACTCCACGCATCTACTCTCACATTAGAGTTACGACAGTCGCTGCTGGGAAAAACAAAAAATTAAGTCAAACGGTTTCTCCACAAAGAAACCACAGCAAAGTTTAAGTAGGATAAATTCCTACATAACAATTTGGCGCAGCCGGTAGGATCAAGGAAGTTAATTCAATATACTTGAAAAACCTTGATCCTCGAACCCACATAGAAGTGAAACAAAAACTAGCGTCAAAAGCATGACGTTAGGGCACTTCTGACTTAATTTGTTTGTTCCTGATTTAATTCCAACAACTACTACAAGAAATAAAGGGAATATACTTCTAAGGAAAGTTATCGGCTCAGATCTTAAGAAGACGTAAAATCCACATTTTGGACAGACATCAAAGCATTGCTGAAACTACATACATCAAGCACTAAGTATGTTTCAATCTAAATTCAGCGATTGGCAGAGCTTCAATATTACTCATTGCCATCTCCCCAAAATACTTTAAATAAACTATTTAGTATAAAACACACATCAAATAATGTCAGTGTAATACATCTTCAATCAAACTTCTGTTATTAACATATATTCAAGCATATATATATATGTACATAAAAATTAGTTAAACTATCGTTTCTTCGAGAGGATTCTGCACATATTCCGTCAAACTTGTTCTTTATTTTTCAAGATTATTCATATACATACGTATATACAAAACTAGTCAAGACTACCTCCTTTTCGAGAAAAGTCTGCTTTCATGCCTAAAACTGGCCGTAGTTCTTCATGCTCTACCTTTGAGACGGCAATAAATTCATTATCATTTGACAATACCAGTCCTCCAGATAGCCCAAGTGTAGACATCCCAAAGTCGACCTTCCGTAAACTGGTATCGTGAGCATCGCTCAGGTAAACGTTTCAGAAGGCACAGCCTAATTAATTTTCTAGTAAGAAGAAATAGCTTAAACGCCCTAATCACAGAAAAATCATTAACCGTGCCTACTTCTAATAACGATACTCCAGATATTCCCCAAAGAAAGCAACCCAACCAACCAGCCAAAATGCCAGTTAATTATGAGAAAGTAGTTAAACTTACTGCACAAATGGTGCCTTTGTTCTCTGGAGAAATTAATTCTCAAACCCTCACAGAATTGCAAACGTTCCTAGGCTGTTGTAAACAAGTACGACAATGTCTAGCGGAGGAGGAAAAGGCAGCCTTCATGCAAATTTTCCCAACAAGATTGAGAGGAAATGCTTATCAATTAATAGCGTCCAGTACACTCACGACATTTGAAGAAGTTGAGCAGTTGTTTAACGGACTTACTTACCTCGTGAAACATATCATGAGTTAATTAACAAACTAATAACTTGCCGACAATATCCCCAAGAATCGTTTAATACATTTACTACTAGACTAAAAAGACTTTTAGTACAATGTAACGAGGCAGCACAAAGCAAATACGGTGCTGAAAATTTTAATGTAGTAAAGCAACAGATAGAGGACTTTGCAATGGCTTCCGTAAAGAGTGGTGCAAATAACCCCCATCTAAGCGCCTATCTGTTGACAATAAATGAAAGCTCGTTAGAGACTCTCATTCAAAAAGCATTAGATATGGAAAGGTTACAACAGGGTCTCTTTTTCATTCCACAACCAATAAACTACTTATCTCAACATACAAATTCTTTTCAAACGGACCATTTCTTTAGACCAAATACCTCGACTTTTACTAATGCTTATGGTTATCCCATACACGAAAATTTAAACTCCTCTATATATCCCTACACAACTGATACAGGAAAACCTAATATAAAAACTGAGTGTGGTATACCTCCAAATCTGGAGTCATTAAAGGTACCTTCAGTATCCTTTAATACTGACAAAAATCAAACAAATAATTGGTGCTTTACTCAAGCCAGTAAGGCAAGAGAATTCTTAAGAAGTCCACCTCCATTCCAGAACTCTTCTTCTCAATATCCAGACTAGAAACCATACGAAGAGCAAAAATTACTTTTAGGTAGGATCACCTGCAGTTATTGCAAATACAAGGGACATACGTATGATGATTGTTTAAAACGTAAAAATACTCCCTTCTGTATTAACTGCAGAACAAAGGGGCATGATGCCCAATATTGTAAACAAAATGTCAAAGCGCCACGGAATCACTTAAATAGTAACAACAACACTCAGTGGGGCAATCCAAATCACAAACAAAGATTTAATGTTCAAGAGATGTGTAAGTTTTGTGGAAGAAGAGGTCATACAGTACCCACTTGTCAACAGAAGCAACGATGGGAAGCTACAAAATCGGGAAACGGCACACTGTCGACCGAAAAATCCCCGGCTCGACATTAAATAAAACTGCGCAAATTACTTCAGGGTCCTATCAAACAAAAAAACAATCAAATAGAGAAAATGTACCAGTGGTAGACTTACCACTGGACATAAGCAAAAACACAGCCGTTCGGCTGATAGTAGACACTGGAGCTGAAGTAAGCATCATAAAAAAGGAAGCATTAGATAACCCAGAACATATAGAACGAAGCCAAAAGGTGACTTTGAAGACTCCATTTGGAGAAGGAGAAACATTGGGAAACTGCCAAGGCAACTTTTTATTAAGCCGCAGTGTCTCATGCAAACTCCAGGTAGTAGAAAACATTGCCCAAATCTCCCACGATGGGCTGCTAGGCAATGATTTTCTTGCACAAAATTGTAATATCGAAGGGCCTAATAAATTACTCCGGTTCCCTCGCATGGAAACCAACCCTATTGAATTCACGGTACCTCTCGAAACATCCCTAGAAGATGGAGAGGAAATACCAAGTGATCAATTGGAGGAGCAATTTAAATCACGGGCACCAGATAACAAAAATGCCTTACCTCCAATGGAAGAAACTCTGAACACCTCAAAAAAAGATGAAAGTAGGCAATATGAAGTAGTACTTCAGCGATCCAATAAAATACCTCCTCGATCTCAAATTGTACTGAGCATACCATTACAATTGGACCAAGAAATGATCTGTATGTCTCAGGAGATCCAAGAAGGAGTATTTGTCGCAAATTGCCTAGTTAGTCCTAATAAAAGCTTTATACCATTATCTGTTCTAAACATAAACATAGAACCAGTATTCTTAAGAAGACTAAAGCTTACTCTAGTTACAAGTAGTCATTACAATATTAAACTTCTCAATATACCTTTGGACGACATAAATACCCAAAGTAATCAGAAAGAAGGTGATCCACCTTCCCCTCGTACACATAACAAAACAGAATACAACTTCAAAGGTGATAAGACAAATTTCAACTCCAATCCATATTCAATAAACGTAAACCATATTAAAAGCTATAACCCAGACAGACTTGTGGCTTTACGTAAAGAATTACTGTTGGATGAAAATTTAAATCACGAAGAAGAAAGATCAATTCTCGAGTTATGCTATAAGTATAACGATCTTTTTTATCTAAAGGGAGATAAACTAACAAGCACTAATACCATAAAGCATACCATCCCCATTTTGCACAATCAGCCACCAATAAACCAAAAGATGTATAGACTTCCAGAAACGCACCGGGCTGTAATAAATGAACAGATCAAGGATATGTTAGAGAATGACATAATCCAAATAAGCAAAAGCCCATGGAATTCTCCGTTACTTGTAGTCCCCAAGAAAGCTGGGCCTGACGGCAATAAACGTTGGCGCGTAGTAGTAGATTTCCGTAAAGTCAACGAGAAATCTATAGGGGATGCCTTTCCACTACCCAGGATAGAGGATATACTGGATCAACTTGGGCATTCACGGTATTTTACTACTCTTGACCTTGCAAGCGGATACCATCAAGTACTGGTTGACCCAAGGGATAGACCAAAAACTGCATTTAGTACCGCTTACGGGCATTATGAATTTAAGAGAATGCCATTTGGGTTGAAAGGCGCACCTGCGACTTTTCACCGCCTGATGAATTACATTCTAACGGGTCTCCAAGGATTAGAATGCTTTGTCTATCTCGATGATATTGTAATATATGGAAAAAATTTACAAGATCATAACGAGAAACTGGCTAAGGTATTCGACAGACTTCGAGCCCATAATCTTAAATTACAACCCGAAAAGTGTCAGTTCCTTCGCCGAGAAGTAATCTACCTTGGACACAAATGCTCAAACGAAGGAGCACTTCCAGATCCAGGTAAAACAAGTTGCGTTCAAAATTTTCCTCAACCCCGAACTGTGAGACAAACCCAATCGTTTCTGGGATTGGCAAACTACTATCGCAAGTTTATCCCTAATTTCTCAAAGATAGTCAGGCCAATAACAAATCTATTACGGAAAGACGTCAAATTTAATTGGACTCAAAAGTGCCAAGACTCTTTCAATGAAATTAAAAATTCCCTTATAAATCCGCCTGTACTCAAGTATCCAGATTTTACCCAACCTTTTAATCTAACAACAGGTGCTAGTAACGAGGCATTGGGAGCTGTTTTATCACAAGGGGCAATAGGTAAAGACAGGCCAATAGCGTATGCAAGTAGAAGTTTAAATAAGGCGGAACAAAGATACTCCACAATAGAAAAAGAGTTGCTCGCTATTGTGTGGGCCGCCAGGAACTTCAGGTGTTATTTACAAGGTAGAGCTTTTACGGTTTACACAGACCACAAGCCCTTGAAAGGCGTATTCAATGTGAAAGACCCGACATCGAGATTAGTCAGGTTTCACCATAAACTCTCAGAGTTTGATTATAAAATTGAATATAAGCCTGGAAAATATAACACTAATGCAGACGCGCTTAGTCGAATACCTGCCGAGCTAAACCAGGCAAACCCCAATTCGTTCATTGTGGAAGCTCAGGTACATCACCGAGCCGATTCCGACACCGACGAAAATGATTCTAGTTCTCCAACACCCTCAAAGCCTAAACAAAAACATTGTCATGCTGTTACGAGAGCTCAAATAAGGGAGGCACAAAATGATATTGAACAAGAAAATCAAAACCCAAAAACTCCCAATATAGTTCAAAATGATCCACGGAACCTCCAAAATGAATTAGTCGAAATTGACTCAACTGATAGCAGCAGATCCGAAAGCAGTGCATCTGAACACGGCGAATTACCTTGGAACCAAAATCTAATAAATTCCCAGCATACATTACCGGAAAATATCTCAGACCCTGAAGAAATCGGGACAATTTTAAAAGACTATCATGACTCCGCGTTTGGTGGTCACCAAGGAGTAATGAAAACTTATAAAAAAATAAAGAAAAAATATAAGTGGAGAAATATGCTCAGTTCCATCAGGAAATATATTCGAAAGTGCCCTAAATGCCAAAAAATGAAGGCTAGCCCGGAATACCGTATGCCGATGATAATCACAGATACTGCCCTAATGCCCTTTGAGAAAATCTATTTAGATATAGTAGGACCACTAGAAGAAACCCACTCCGGAAACAAGTATATATTGACATTCCAAGACAATCTTACGAAATTCGTAGATTGTTATGCCATGCCGAATGGCGAAGCAGAAACGGTAGCAGGAATATTCTTCGATGAGATAATTACTCGTTATCGCATTCCTAAAAAGGTAGTAACTGACCAGGGATCTAACTTTTTAAGCGATTTTTTCAAAAGTGTCTGTAAACTTCTAAAAATAAAAAAATTACAGACTTCCGCTTATCATCCGCAATCCAATGGCGCACTTGAACGAACCCACAGACCTCTAGTGGAGTATTTAAGAGCTACTGTGTCTGAAAATCCAAAGGCTTGGGATCGATTCCTGAGAACCGCGGCTTTTGTATACAATAACAGCCCACATGAAGGCACTAAGCTCACGCCAATGGACTGTCTGTTCGGATTCACAGCAGATGTTCTCTCTAATCTTAAAAGAGAGCCAGAGCCCATTTATAACCACGAGAGTTACTATCACCTTCTTAGGTACAAAATACAAAAGGCATATGCTATCGCCCGAAAAAATTTGCTGAAAGCCAAGGAAAAGTCGAAAGCGTACTATGATAGGAACTCACGTCCGGTAACTTTCAAAGCAGGAGATAAAGTATTGCTAAAATATCCCGCTAAAAAACACAAGCTTTCCCAGATATGGCTAGGACCATATCTCGTGGTACAAGCTTTTACGCCTGTTAACACAATCATACAAATCGGTAAAAGAAGAGTAACCGTACATAATAATAGATTGAAACCATTTCACGAATAATGGCTAATCTTCCAGGAAGGGGTTACAATTGCATTTAAGATAAAAAAAAAGAAAATGAATTTTTAATTGACTTTCCAATCGGAAATCGTAAGAGCAAACAAATCCCGAATTTCCTCACTAGCACCTACCCAGGAACTAACAACAACAAACAAAACTAACTCACAAATAAATAGTTCGGAATTAAAAGATGCAATCAAACACCGTGCTCCCCAGCCTACACAGGCAAGTAACAAAGTAAGTTTAACAACAAGAGAACCGCCTCCACCCCCTCCTCTTCCAAAATCATTAATTCATGTTGAGCAGAATCCAATTACACGTACCCGTCATCTACAGGTAGTTTAACTATTTTAAACATAATAGAAATTTGAAAACAAGATTGAAGATGTAAAACGTAATACACAAAAAAAAATGTATTTATAAACACATACTATATATGCATTAGAAGTAACATACCTATTTATAGATAAATCTAAGAAAGAAAAAATAGGTATAAACAGATATAAAATTTTTTTTTTTAAAGAATTTGAAATATATTATAAACACATATAAAAGAAAAAAATATGCATAAACACATAAAAGAAGAGATATGTATAATCACACGTAAAATTTTTTTTATAAAAAGTATGTATAAACACATATAAAGAATCTAAAAACATATGCATAAACACACATAAAGAATTTGAAAACATATGTATAAACACATATAAATAATTTTTAAGTAAATAAATGAAAACATATGTATAAACACATATAAAAGAAAAAATATGTATAATCACATGTAAAAATTTTTTTTTTTTTTAAAAAAAAAGTATTAAAAGTATTAAGTAAATTATGTATACACACATATATAAAGAGTCAAACAGCCATAAGTATAAATGTATATATGTAGTAATTACAAAAAAGAAATATATATACAGTATGCACATGTAATAAAAATGCACATAACATAGCAGTAATACTAATAATCTAGAAAAATAACGGATATAAGTTTACAATTATTGTACCGGCACCCGGCGTTATGTATATACATGCATATAAAAACAATAAATTTCTCGAAAATTATCGAACGATTGAACCATATTCTAATGCGTTATTCCTCTTCTAAGAATAACACATATTTTTTAAAAAGGGGGAGATTTGTTACATACATACCTCCACCCACAATTTTAAGTGAGCATTGTAACATACGTACATACCTACAACAATTATCAAAGAAATGCTAGCAAACGCAAGCATACATATTTTCATCATTTTTCAATGAACATACATACCTACATCATTTTCATTAAATTATAATTCCACTCGTTACTGACCTTCCCCAATTATTTAACAAGTTGAGGAAATAACTAAGGTAGATTGAGCGACGCAATACCCTGCGCGCAAGAATTCGCACGTTGTAATACGATAACCTTGCGCCAGCGGTAGAACCCAGGTGACCAAATGATGGTTCACGATTTGTGTATGAAAAAAATGATATTTATGTAGGTATGTATGTAAATCATGAATATCACGATGAACAAACAACAAGCGATTAGCGTTTGTCGAGATTTATGTATGTACGTATGTAAAAACAAATGCGATAAAGTACTGACGAAACGCTCAGTACGATTCTAGTCAGAGAAAAATATATGTATGTATGTACGGAAGCGACGAGTGCCGCGATTTATTTATAAACAGAAATAAATGAAGTGCAAATGACCTAACACTTTGTACTGTTATATACAAAATGTTTGGTCGGAAGTATTTCATTTATTTCCGTATTAATAAGATTACTCTGTATAAATAAGGTAAGAAATTGTAAAAGAAAGCAGTCGAGTTAAATAAAGAAGTCGGGAGCAGTCGATTGGAAGAAGTGTACAGTAAACAGTTCGTTTGAATTAGGAGTTGTGCTTTAAACAAGCTACTCCATAATAATACTAGGAGTTGTGCTTTAAACAAGCTACTCCATACTAACACTAGGAGTTGTGCTTTAAACAAGCTACTCCATAATAATACTAGGAGTTGTGCTTTAAACAAGCTACTCCATAATAACACTAGGAGTTGTGCTTTAACAAGCTACTCCACGCATCTACTCTCACATTAGAGTTACGACAGTCGCTGCTGGGAAAAACAAAAAATTAAGTCAAACGGTTTCTCCACAAAGAAACCACAGCAAAGTTTAAGTAGGATAAATTCCTACCTAACAAAACCATGGAAAATGTACGCAAGTATAGTGACGTCAAGCCTTGCGTAAAGTGGGAAGGCCGACATGGTGCCAAAGCTCTGATTGCAGCTCCCAAATTCCACAGTACGAAAATATTTGATGAGAATTTAGTTGCTGTGGAATTAAGGAGACTGAAAATGTTGTTTAATAAGCCACTCTATCGGTCTTGAAAATTTCAAAAACAGGCCTCTACGGCTTCCATTACAGTTTTATGCAGCGCGAGTTTGATGATAAATGTAAAGTCATGTATACCGATACAGACTCCTTAATATATGAAATTGAAGAGAGAAACATATATGACTTTATGGCTGAAAATATTGATAAATTCGATACAAGTGATTACCCTGTAAATAATCAGTTCAATATACCGCTTATAAATAAGAAGATTCCTGGTATTATTAAGGATGAGCTGAATGGGAAAATCATGTGTGAATTTGCAGGCCTCCGCTCGAAAATGTATAGCCTACGCATAAATGATGGTAAAACTGTAAAAAACGCCAAGGGAATAAAGACAAATGTTGTTCAGAGGCATATAAAGTTCCAAGACTACGTTGGATGCCTGAACAATAAGCAGCTTTTAACTGCAAATCAGAGCTGCATACGATCGCATAACCACAATGTCTACACCATCAGCCAAAAGAAGACAGCTTTAAGTCCACATGATAAAAAGCGATATATTTTGAGTGGTACAACGGATACTCTACCATGAGGACATTACTCAATTCCACCAGAGCAACAAGGAACAAGCACAGAAAGTCCAGTTTCAGATCAACAAGGAACATGCATGGAAAGTATAGAAATCGAAGCTCATTATTGTAAATAAAAACATGTATTATAGTTTTAGTTTCATTTATTTAAGTACTTTGTTTTAATTGTAGTACAGTCTAAGATATTTTAATTATAAATTTCTTTTAAATTTTATTATAGTTGTTTCTTCAAAAATTATAAAACATCTTTGTTATTAATCCAAGAATTGAGTTTTGATGAAAATCCGAGCTATTTAACATAAGCTTTATCTCCACTCTTCTTTAAGATTTTCTTTACGAGATATAGGTTTGGGTGTTTAACTTTTAGCAGCTCCAATTCATAAAAGCCTCCTGTGATTGGATTTCCTTGATAATCTGTCAGACGATATGTGATGGGGTTTGTGTTTTGAACTTTAATAATTTTAAAAATCGCAGCTGTCCAGTTTGGTGTATAGCCTTTCTCAAATATATGCTTGTATTTGCTGATGCGAACAAAATCTCCAACTTTATACTTTGCAGGAACAACAATTTTTATATGATTGTATACAGATGAAAGCAGTTGTTTCTCATTGGAGGTGTTGATATCACGGGGTCTCATTTTTGTAGTTCGATGTATTCTTGAGTTGTATTCAGTGAGCAGTTTCTTCACCATACCAATCCACTGATAAGTTCGATTAAAGCTGAATTCCTTCCACAACATATCCTTCAGAGTTCGGTTAAATCGTTCCACTATTGATGCTTTGAGGAAACTGTACGTAGAGTAATGATTAATTGCATGCTTCCGCATTAGATTTTTAAAGAGGTTGTTGTAGAATTCCTTTCCATCATCAGTCTGCAAGCTTTTAGGTATTCGTCCCTCGCTTAATATAGATTGCATGGCATCTCTTACTTCTACACCAGTTTTTCTTTTAATTAGAATCGCCCATGCATATTTGGAGAAGGTATCAATTACTGTCAGCAGAAAGCGGTAATCCTTGTTCACATACTTGTAGGGATCCATTTCAACCAAGTCTGCCTGCCACAAGTCATCTAGTCCTTTGATAATCACACGACGTCGTTTAAAATTTTTTCTCCCTGGTTTATGCAGCTCATTTACCAGTTGTCTCTTACTCATCGTAATTATAAATGAAACAGATTTCTCAAGAGTTTTTACTCTTATACACTATCTTTTGGTGTCAAGTCTTTCTTATTTATTACTGAAGTAAACAGATAGTTTTCAATCTTCGCGATTTCGCCATTGATATATAGCGTTACATTTGCCACCTCTATATTAATAGTTTTTCTTATTTCTCCCACACTTATTTTAATTTTCTTGTCAACATAGTATTTGGTAGTAGCATCATCATTTTCAAGGGGCTCACCAAGTCGTTTTATACACTTTGAGTTTAGATCGTAGTCTCCGTTTATGGTTAAATTAAATCCAATACCCCGCTCTCCTTGTTCACCAGCTGGACCTTGAGCTCTTTGTTTACCAGCTGGTCCTTGAATTCCTTGTTCACCAGCTGACCCCTGAGCTCCTGTTGGTCCACGTTCACCTGCTTTCCCAAGATATCCTCGCTTAGAGAAACGTCTAGACTTATCAACGCTCATCTGTAGATTGTGTAGAAGTATGGTAATGAAGTAGTATTTATACTATAATATCTGCTTCTGGCAACTCCTCCAGGATAGATACAATTTCATTGTTGTGACTGGTGTTTCCAGCGTGCTTTGATGCCATTAGAAGGCGCAGTCTATCCACTAATTCATTTGGATCATCCCAGTAAATGTGATCAATGTTTTCCTTAGGCAGACGCATTAGTCCCATGCCTTTATGCTGTATAAGTTTACTGATTATAGCTTTATACTTAACCGCTCTAGTACGTTTTATTTGACCATCTTCAGCATAGTCACGTTTATATGCATTGGTATCTCTCAAAATAGATCCATAATTAGTTAAATCCTCTTTAGTATATAGACTTTTTACAGGATCTTTCATTAATAGCAGCTCACATAACCCCAAAGTTGTTTTATAGCTCTTCCCCTTGATAACAATATTTCCTACATCATCAACATCAAACGTTGAATTACCGATTCTCCACACGTTGTCATCATAGTAAACTCCATAGGTTGGATCAATTTTAGGGCTATTATCAGTGAATAGCTTTAAATAGTTTGAAACTATGTATCCAGACGTATCGGGGGAGGTGACAGGAGACTTTCCTGTCAATGTTCTTGAATGTTTAGGTGTTGCGAATTCATCTTCAGATATTAAGGAATAATCTCCATAGTTTATAGTGTGCTACTAGCCTCCATTTTAACATATTTTCGTTTTGAAGGAGTAAAAGGTTCGACGATTTCGCTGTCTTCTTCTTCTCCTTCTTTTGGTTCCAATTTGACTGGTGGCTCGATTTTTACTCTGGTAACAAACTCTTTTAAGGGTTTGGTGATTGGCTTAAAAGTTGCTTCCAGTTGAGCTTCTGCTTCAATACTTCCCGTCTTTAGAGCTTTAAATCTCCTTCGCACTGCATTAATAGTCTTGATGATTTCTTTTAATAGATTTTCATTCATCTTCGATATTAACTGAATAACGGCTTTTCAAACAGCTCTGATAACAGCTTAACAGCTTTTTTAAACAGGTCTGATAATAGCTTAACAGCTTTTCAAACAGCTTTTTAAACAGGTCTGATAACAGCTTAACAGCTTTTAAACAGGTCAAATAACAGCTTAACAGCTTTCAAACAGGTCTGATAACAGCTTAACAGCTTTTCAAACAGCTATGATAACAGCTTAACAGCTTTTAAACAGGTCAAATAACAGCTTAACAGCTTTTAAAACAGCTCTGATAACAGCTTAACAGCTTTTAAACAGCTCTTATAACAGCTTAGCAGCTTTTCAAACAGCTGTGATAACGGCTTAACAGCTTTCAAACAGGTCTGATAATAGGTGAACAGCTTTAATCTACTCAGCAGGTCCACAGGATTCGGTGTGCTTCCGTCTAAGTTACAACTTCGACTTATGAAGTTTTCACATGTTTCACCCTTTTATAGTACAATGAAGGTATCAAATCCTTTACGGTAGCGCCCCTTGTTTAATGAGCTATCCTTATCAATCATCAAGAAACCATATTCATCCTTCCAACACTCAGCACAGGCTCTTCGAAATTTATCAAACTTCATGTCTGTATTCACATGATCATTATAGATATGTTTCAAATTCAAGTCATCTTGCTTGAATAAGATGATTAAATTAGCATTGTCACGTATTTTCTAGAGTTTATGCTTTTTCAAGAGTTTATGCTTATATTTAATATAAAAAACTACTGTAGATCTATGTACCCACAGTTTTAAGGACGAGGCCTCGGCCAGGGTCTTTCAATAAAATATTTTTGTATTGTATTGTATTGTATTGTATTATTAAGTGCTTTGGTATATGCGTATATGTTTGACAGAGATAGAAGCTGTCTATATCTTCATGACGACCCATGCAAAAATAGGATCGCACATTATTTTGCTTTTCACATGCTACATCATCGAAAATAAACACTGAATGTGATTTGGCTTCCTCTGGAGGTAGAACGTCACAGTTGCTTGAGAATGTATAATACCCCAATCCTGATATGGGAGTCATCACTCGCTTCGAGTACTCATACTTTGGTTGATGTAAAGATTTTGAATATAAGACCGCTAAACGAGTTGGATCTTCACAAGTATACCACACACTTGCCACACTTCAGAGGAGTATTTATGAGTGATAATCTACCTATGGAGCTAGCAACGGATTATGTTTGTGGATTAATTGATTTTCAAACCTACAACTCTATACCAAATATTGATGTGAGCAATAATCTGGTTCATGTAGGGAATGAGGTTGTTGAGATACCTGTTGGATCCTATGAGATTGATGATATATCAAAATATGTACAAGAATACTTGGATAAAGAAGGGAGAAGGATAAAGGTTGCGATAAAGGCTAACAATAATACACTGAAGAGTGAAGTTAAGGCAACTGAAGAAATTCATTTGAAAAACAGAGATCCATAGCTCCTCTGGTAAGATTCAGTAAAAGAAACTTGACTGCTAATATAGTGCATACATCAGAGTTGCCAGTCAACATCATTAAAGTAAATACTATACGCATCGAATGTAATATTATATCAGGATCATTCTTCAACAACACACAAGTACACACTCACCACGAGTTTTCTCCGAACGTTGGACCTGGGTATAAAATAGTGGAGGTACCCAAAAATGTAATCTATTTGCCTGTCAACACCAAACGTATAAATTCTCTTACATTGAAGCTCCTTGACCAAGACGGTGACTTAATCAACTTCAGAGGAGACACTATAACCATCAGGTTACATTGGAAGCCACAGCATGTTGATATACAATAATGATAAATACGTGTCCGGAGCAGACAATATCATTAGTCAGCGGACAACCTTGAAGCGGTCAAGACCTACATTAACACCTGCAAATTCAGCATATTTACAATCGATAGGCTTAACGCTGAAACAATGAATAACGGAATACTAGATATTGCACCAGACGCTCGCTTTGATAACAGTGTTACTAAATTTGAACATCACTACTATTCACCATTTCTAACATCATTTAAAAACAGCGATGAAATCCGTATCTCTGTACAACATCAGGACTTGAATCTTCTACCCAGCAGTAGTTTTCTTTAAATTGAGGGATCTCTAACAAAGCTGGATGGAACCGTTTCAGCAACTGCAAAATTAGCTAACAATGCTCTACCATTTCTTTTTGAGGAAATACGCTATGAATTGAATGCAGTGGAAATCGATCGTACAAGAAATCTTGGGATTGCAACAACATTAAAAAACTACGTATCGCTAAATGCAAATGTAAGCAGGATACTACTCAACGGCAGTTGGTCACCTGATTCATCCGTTATACCAACCAATGGACTGTTTAACTATTGTGTACCTCTGAAATATTTATTGGGATTCGCTGAAGATTACAAGAAAATTCTGATAAATTCCAAACATGAACTCATATTGATTCGGAGCAGGACAGACGATAATGCCATTATATCACCCACAGATGTGGTGAAAATTGAAATTACCAAACTTTAATGGAGCATTCCGCATGTTACAGTATCCGATGATGAAAAGCTGCAACTATTTAAAATTATCGGGAGAGGTCGCCCGATACAAATACCATTCCGCAGCTGGGACATATATGAGTATCTAGTACTACCAGAATCCATGCATTAAACCTGGTCAGTTAAGACTTCCACTCAACTGGAGAAACCTCGATTTATTATCTTAGCATTACAAACGAATCGAAGGAATGATAAAACCAAGGATGCTAGCAAATTTGATCACTGCCAACTCACCGATGTTACAGTTCATTTGAACTCAGAATCATATCCCTACGATGATTTGAATTTGAAATTTGATTTGAATAGATACGCATTGCTGTATGAGATGTATATAAAGTTTACACAATCATATTATGGTCATCAGTATTAGCCGTTCCTCACATGGGAGAAGTTCAAAACCGATGCTCCGATCGCTGTCAGTGATTGTTCACATCAAAATGAAACAATAAAAACTGGACCTGTTGACATAAGGCTAGAATTCAAGACATCTGAAAATACACCGGCTAATACAACAGCATATTGCCTGCTTCTACACGATCGAATAGTAGAATACAGTCCGCTGACAAGTGAAGTTAGAAAGTTAAATTAAAAAGATGACTGTCATCGTAGACTTCCAAGGATTCAAAACGAACCTCAATGAATTCATCACTAAAGAACTGGCAATTTTAAACAATGAAAACCAGATGCAGCACTTTATATTTCAACCACCGTTCAGATACAAAGATTTGACTTCAGAAAAAAGAGACAAGTAAAATGGCTTCAACACAATTTTCATGGATTCCGCTGGGATGATGGCTACATACCGTATCACAAGCTGTACACTATAGTTGAACCACTACTTCGAAACAAAACCATATATGTAAAGGGAGCTGAAAAAGTTCATTGGATGCAGAAGATAGTTGGAGAGGGTGAAATCATTATCAACGTCGAAGATGAATACAACTGTGGAAAGCTAATAGAGATTAACACAAATGCGCCATCTTGCCAAGTTCATGTCGGACAATGTGCTATAAGAAATACTTTCGTAATAAGAAATTTTATTGGAAATAAAAACAAATGTTTATAAAACATAAGACTTTTCAATACACACATATCCCAGAACCCTCACTGACATCTTCTAGAATCTGTTCATGATGATGTTATTTTGTGAAATTCGAATGATGCTAATATCTACAACTTCCCTGCTAAGAAAACTTATTTAAGTGCAGCAAACCCATGATGATATTATGCTGATATCTAGAACTCTGCCGCTAATAAAAGAAAACAGCAAAATAAAGGCATGCTGGTAGTTCCGGATAAGGCCGCTAGGGCACCTTACTCAGGAAATGGCGTTTGCACCCAAAGGTGTCGCTAATATCTCGAAAACCAAAGCCCGTAGAAGATTTCTGATGAAAATTTCGTTCCCCCTCTAACCCCCGGCCCTCTAACACCTTCTAGAATCTATTGGCACGAACAAAACTATCCTAGGTAGCTTGAATTATTAATAATATTAACTATATCTGAAAAGGTAAAATCGCTAATATCTCGAAAACCAGATCCCGTAGAGGATTTCTGATGAAAATTTCATCCCCCCTAATACCACCACCCCAAACCATCTAGAATCCACTGGCATGAACAAAAATTTCCTAGCGTTAACTTTAATTATTACTAATATTAGTTCAAAACCAAAAGCCTACATTTAGGCGCACCACATATCTATCCAAGAAAACCGTAGTACTGGAGCATGCTAATAGTACCGGCTAATGCCGCTAGGGTGCAGTCAAGACCAAATGACACATCCCGGTAGTTCCGATTAATCCCGCTAGGGCGCAGTAGAGACTCAATGGTGCATCCAAGGTACAATGGTGTATCCAAGGTACAATGGTGTATCCACGATATAAACCAATACAGCCAAGACACAAACCAATACAGCCAAGACACAAACCAATACAGCCGAGGCAAACCCCTACATTGGTATGGGCTCAAACTACCTAGCGACGGTGGCGCCATCTGTGGCAAAATCCTGGAGGCTTAAAAAAGTGAGCCAGAACATACATAGAACAACTACTCCCTCTCACATAATTTTTACATGCAAATGAATGAGCGTGGACATTCGAATCCGTAGCCGCGATCACACACAAGTTTGTGAATCGTTAGAGTTGGATCTTTTAGTTATTTCTAAAAGTGTTAAATACCCAATTATTTTCTTTTTATTAAATGAATTATCAGTGAAAGTAAAGTCTTTTTTTTTTTTAAATAAGTGCTCCCAGGAAGAAAACCCGAAACCCTTTACATTACCAGAGTCGGGTTTCGAGAGTATGACTAAAAAGTGGAAAATAAAATATATTAAAAAAACTTTTAAAATAAATAAATTTTGTAAATAAAATGAACTAAAATGTGAAAAATAATTTGTTTCTTTCTCACACAAGAAAAGTTTAATTGCAAAATAAGAAATGCTATAACTCAGATTAAATCTTATAAGTTTGGGCATGAGTTGCAGTTTGACAATTGTAATTATAGTTCTGGATGCTCAAACTTTTAAACATTTCTTATTTTGCAATTAAACTTTTCTTGTGTGCATCGCTGACGAAGAAAAGTGTTGTTTTTACTTTTTAGTGCATTTTGTTTACAAAATTAATTTATTTTAAAAGTTTTTTAATTGTATTTTATTTAATTTAGAATGAGAGAATTGGGAGCTTTCCTGTGGGATAAAATGTTCTCAGGTGTTGTGGTCTCAGGGGGGGGGGTGATAACTGCCACCCTTTGAGAGTGCCGTTCGTGGCGGAAGAGTCCTAAGGTAGTAAACGTGAATGGATTTAGGTGGGGTTTTTTTTGGTGGGGCTTATTTTAATTAACATGTTATTTTCAAAATATCAGTGGTTTATAGACTAAGATAAATGATATTTATGTTATATATATATATATATATATATATATGTATATATATATTTTTTTTTTATTTTCTTATTTTTGCGTTCTTCCTGTAATAATAATAGGAGAGCTAATTATGCTGCTATTAATGAAACCCTAAGTGCGTATAATTAGGATTTTTTGTTTTCCGGAATAATGTCAATGTTGCTTATTCATATTTTCTGGAAGTTCTTTACAATTTGTTTCTTTTACATGTTCCTCTAGTTAGAAGGAAATATAGTTCTGGTTTTCGGTGCATGAGCTATAGTTTGAAGAACTGAAAAATGCATGCGAAAAAGCTCATAAGACCTTCAATGTTTATGGTATGATTGATGATCACATGCTTTTAAAAAGGTTTCCTAAATAATTTCTTAAATAAGTTTCTGCATAATCTATATATGGCATCAGAATAGTCTAGTATAAAGATAAATCCGAAAACTGTTTGATCATTTCTAGATAATAACCCTAATTCGAATAATATTGCAGATTCATGTAATCTTTTTGCAGAATACTTTAAGTCTGTATATTTGGAGGCCTTAGGCTTTCCCATTGAGATTACTACTGATATTTCGTAACGCGTCGACTTAAGCACAATGTTTGTATCCGCGGAACGTATAAGCTTAGAACTGGCCAATGCTAGGTGTAGCCAGTCTTCTATTCCAGACAATATTCCAGTCATATTTCCAGGTTAGTGCCGTGATCTTATATTAGTGCTTCTTTTATTTATTTTTAATTTGTTATTATCGTCGGAACCATTTCACAATGAGTAGAAAGTTTCATTTGTTCGTCCTATACATAAAGTTGATGATGTAATAATGATGATATAATTTCTTTTCTAGTTAAAGGGTACATTTATAAATACCAACACGGCTTTACAAAAGGATGCTGTTGTAGCTTGCAATAATAAATCCAAATCCGTTCACCTGAAAAATACAAAATGGAAAACAAAAGAACATTAAACCAAAGTTAATTATAAGAAATACCTTGTTCATTGCACGAAAACAAATTAAACCATAAATAGTCCCAATTAAGGCACAAAACTTAATCACGACGAATAACATTCCGCAAACACAACTGACAAATAGCACAACTGTCAAATAATTAGCAAATATCAACTGTCATGTCATGACGAAATATGGAGTGTTCTAAAATTATCATTTGTTTTAAATGGCCTAAAAAAGTGACTTAAATATAGTTACAGTGATCGGTCAAGTTGGAACAAAAGCTCCAAATATGGCGGGCGGCTGACCCCTATATAAAGATGAGCAAGCCAAGTAAGCAGTCCCTTGATTTTCTGGCAAGAACGATTGTTTGGGTCATAGCCTAATTGAGGTAAAGGTATTTTCTTGAAGAAAATTTGGGCGTTGGGATATCACCAAAGCAAAAATATTTTTCTTGAAAGTAATATATATTTGAGGTTTTGGTAGTATATTCTCGGAGAGATATTCGGGTATTGGGTTATTACCAATACAAAACTATTTCTCTGAAAATTTCTTAACATTCCAAATTTGGAAGAGCATTCTTACGTTGGGATATATACCAATGTAAGACATGTTTTTCTGAAGGATTGTAAATCTAAGACTGATCATGTATTTTGTGGTTTTGGTAGTGTTTTCTCAGAAAGATATCCTGGTATTACCAATATAAAATATTGCTCTGAAAGTTCAAAACATTCCAAATTTAGAAGAGCATTCATGCGTTGGGTCATTAACAAGGTAAAAATGATTTTCTAAAAAATTGGAAAATTGTCATTGAGTAATCACGCTTCATACAGGTATCGTGATTGAGAAAGTGTTCTCAGAGATATATTTAGGTACTGGGTTGTTACCAGTGCAGAAATACTTCTCCGACAGAACTCTAAAATTTCCAGAAGTAGAAGAGTATTCATGCATTGGGTTATTACCAAGATTTTTCTATGGCTTTGTGAAAAACTAACAACTCCGTGTCATTAACTATCAGGATTTGAATTGTTCGAATTGTTTTAAACTGAGTTCACTTTGAACCAATGTAACTTTGAATTCAAGTTGAAATAGAATTTTTTGTTAAAATATTCCAGTATCTAGTAAAAGTGAACTCATGTAACATTGAACTCAAGTTGAAACAATGATTTTTTTATACTGTTCAGGCCACACCGAGCTTTCCTCGAAATTCTTCCTCCATCTTCCTAAACAATAGAACATAGAGAACACAAAGTATCTATCTTAAAAAATTGTCATTCAAGTGAGTGAAGTCCAACATTTAGTTCGATAATGGTCACACTATGACGCCACTTCGGGACGCCGCGCCGCCGTCAAAGTTGAATATATGACTATCAGAACCAGATTAACACAAGCTCGCCGCATGGACACTATTAATAAATAAACGGTCAACAATACATGCGTGTCATCACTTAGTCGGTGTTAGTATTGGTATGTTCCACTTAACATAAATCAAACACCAGATGAAATTACATGCATAAAACATAAAAAAAAAATTGATTAAATATTATATAGAATTTTTTTAAAACATGCTTAGAAACGTGGAGAATAAAATGCTCAGCCGTATTACTAACAGTAATACACATGCGATTAACAGGTTCATACATGCTATACTTAGACTTAGCCTACTATCACGGAAAGAGGTTTTGTTAAGTAGCAGGGGACAATCAATATTCCCGTATAAGAGTTGATGCACAAACGTTCCATCGGCAACCACACGACGTTTCTCAAACAAGTGCATATTTACAAGCTCCAAGCAATCCTCATAGAGTGGAAGAATTAATGAATTATTCCAGGGTAGGTGCCTGAGAGTAAATCGTCAGAAGTTCCGCTGAACAGACTCGATACGGTCGACGTGTATTCAAGAAAGGGTCTCACAAAGCAAGTGTATAAATGCAATATAATGTTGGGATTCGAGAACTCTCGAGACCAACGTTTTACTAAGCCCAGCATAGAACTACTGTTTGATACCATGGGGACGAAACTCAATCTTTGGTCACATTTGACACCCAAGTCACAGACAGAACTAGCACGGCGAATCGAGGAAACCGAGAATCCATAATCATAAGTGATTGGTTTCTGTTTCCTGTGGAAAGTCCTAACCTCACATTTGTCAATATTGAGTACCAAATTATTGCTTTTGCACCATTCGTAAAATTTGTGGAGGTCATCCTGTACATGTTCATAATCGTTAAATGATTTAATCTGAGAAAAATTTTTAATATCGTCAGCATAAATCAAGGCATTGCAGTGCTTCACAACAGATACAATGTCGTCAATAGATAGAATAAAGAGCAACGGGGCCAAGTAACTCCCTTATGGTACGCCGGACGAAGCTTTCAAGAGTCTAGAGATGAAATGGCGGAAATAGATTTGGTATGCTCTGTTATCTAAACAAGATTCCGTCAGACTCCGTCCATTTAAGGTATGTTAGGGAAACCCATACAAATTTCAGACGAAACGTCACTAGCAGAATCTTTGTACTTCATGGTATTGGGGTAGTTGTCGGTTTTTTTTGTTTTCATATTAATAAACATAAAAAAGTTACGTGGGTCACTAAATACTTTTGCACGCATACTTTGAATATACTCATCATAGAGTGAAGAGGAAAGTTCTTTGAACTCATTATAGGATGTGAGGAAATTGCTGTGACTTATAATGTCCTCGTCCCGCATATAGCCTTTCCGCAGTTTATTATTTCTATTTTTAAGGCGCTTACGGGGAACAGGAGAAGCAAATAAAACGAAAAGAATTATGTAAATCTTAGAAACATCTTCACCACCAGTATTGCAAGACAGAAATGTGTTGACATCAATAGAGGTAAGTCTACTAGAAAGTTCCGAAAAGTCAGCTTTTCTAAAATTGAAAAAGAGGGGGAGGAGTAGGCGTGGCCGTGGTGGTCATTTGGCTGATGTTATTTTCCGTTATTATCGGCATACCTTCCTCTTTTTAATGAAATAAAGATCCGATTATTTATGTCAAAAAATGGTATTTTTCTGTGAATATCAAAATAACACCTCTTATTGGAAAACCCTTTATACTTATTTACGGTTTTGTTTCGTTACAGACAAGACCGACTGTAATTTTAAGTATAGACTTAGTATAATTCTAAAATTTAATAATATTAGAGAACAAATTATACAAGGGAAAGAAAATTGGCTGTGTTGAATAAAAATAAAAAGTATGTTAATATCAGTAAACGTATGTTAAGCAGACTAAGTCTTGTTATTTAACGGCTTGTTGCATGAGGCTATAAAAGGCCGCAACAGATGCTGTACAGCAAACAATTTAGTCTCCCATGTCAACTTTTGCTTTAATTTCGTAGAAAAAGTGGGCAAGTTGTTACATTATATTCTGATTTCGCAAAAGCATTTGACAATTTTAATGTTCGCTTGCTTTTATAAAAACTTACGGCAGTTGGATACCATTCTGTTACTTGCAGCGTGTTTTTCCTACTTGATCAATCGCATACAAATTATCACAATAAATGAGGTGTACCATTGCCAGAATTTTGTATATGCTGGTATTCCTCAGGAAAGCCTTCTAGATCCCGTTCGTTTTCTTAGATTTAATATCTATGTTTTGAACATATTTGTCCTCTGTTCTAGGTTTCTAGGTATGTCTGAAGTATCCAACTACAAATCAGAAGTCGATAACTTTACGAATTGTTGCCATCTTAATAATTTATCGTTATTTTTTTTTAAATTTGAACACTATGTTGCTACTAAGATATGCTATCGGTTGGATTTTCATTCCTAATTGCAATAAAGTTTAGGACCGGAATGTGAGCTTGCGTCTTGGCTGGATGTGCGGGGCGCCTAAATGTAGGTTTTTTTTTATTACGTTTTTGCTTTTTCCAAGTGTTGCGCCTAAATTCATAGTAGTTACGCTATGCGGATTCTGGGACACTTTTTCCATACAAAAATTGCAAGGTAGAAACCAACCATTTTGCTGGCTCTGGACTGGGTTCTGCGTCACTGAGGGGGATTCCGTCTAGTGGTATACGTCACAGGGTATGCCTGCAGAATTCCTTTCCTACCATCTGGCTGACCAGGAGATCACGCCAACTTTTTGTTTGATCTGGTCTTGGAGGCTACAATTTGACCTTTGACCTTTCCTGTGTCTGGGTGCTGGAGGTTGGCTGAGAGCTTTAGTGACAATATCTGATACTATGACTAGGATTTTCTGGGGTATGTTGGACTGGGCTACGTTACCTGTACCAAGGCTTGGGTAAAATGTGTGCGGCTTATTTGTATTGAGTAATGATATGAAATACCCCATGCGAATTTATATCGGGGCTATATACTTGTCAGCTTGAGTTTGGTGTTAGTTGTTTACTTTAGTATGAGTGCCTGTGGTATATTGGGCTGGGCTAAGGAAACATTACCCACGGCGAGGGTGGATGTGTGCAGCTGTGTATTTATGTGGATAAGAAATGTTGTGAAATTCCCTAAGTGAATTAGTGTAATTAGTATTATTAATAATTCAAGTTAACTCTTGAATATTTTTGTTCATGCCAATAGATGCTAGAAGGTGTCAGTGGAGATCTTAGTCCTGGAGGTTGACAAAATTTAAATCAGAAATCCTCCACTTGCTATGGGTTTCGAAATATTAGCGATCTTATCTTTGCAGGTATAATTAATAGTAGTAATAATTCAAGTTAACCCTAGGATATTTTTTGTTTATGCCAATAGTATTAGTACTAGGAGGGTAAAATTTTCATCAGAAATCCTCTACAGGCTATGGTTCAAGATATCACCGATCTTACCTTCTCAGGTGTAATTAATATTAGTAGCTGAAAAAAAAAACAACAACAACTATAACCTAAGTTGTGGATTAAAGATTTGATGATATTAATCTGTAGGTGCCTTTTATAAACATGAATGCAGCATGTAGCCATATATCTAAAAATAGATCAAGCGAAGCTGGTTGGGGTGAATGTAGGTAGATATGTTGACTTAGATATGTAATGGAACTTAGTAAGTGCTTAATTTTGCTCTTCAGGCGTAATGCTTCTAATTTGATTCCTTGCATAAACAAATTTATACAGTACAGTAAAATAAACAAATTCGCAGTCGAATAATGTAAACAATTTCGCACAGCAGCCGAGTAAAGTAAACAAATTGAGCGATTTATGTAAGATCCCAATTTCTTTAACTGAAAACAACAACAACCGATATTAATCTGTGGGATATGATGTCTTAGATTAGTAGTGGAAGATATACTTGAGAATTTCTTTTGCTGAAAAAAACAACAACAACAACAACAACTATTACGTAAGTTGTGGTCTGTAGGTGTCTTTTATAAACAAGAGTGATCATGTTATGATATTCGATGTGTAAAAATTGATCACGGCTGCTTGGGATGGTAAGACACATGAAATCATTAGAAGTAATGGAAATTAAAGCATTAGAAAAGGTGGCCAGGTCGCTGGTAATTTGATATCTTGCGTAAACATATATAGCCGAGTAAAGCAGGCAAATTGAGCGATTAATGTTTTTTTTGTATCTAGGAGTTTGTATTGAAAAGTCTTTATGACGAATTGTTTTTTATTTTCAATAAAATTGCTCGATCAGTCACACTGTTATGAGATTTGATTGATTCCCCGATATCATAGTTCACATGAAGCTGATAAGAATATGATAATTTTATCTTCATACTATTGGGGGCAGGTACATTGTTTACTTACCATTAAGTTGAGAGCGGGTTAAATTAAAAGCTTTAATAGACGAAAGCTGTGTTATGATATTAATGTGGTATGATATGTTGTCTGAGGTGAGTAGTGGAAGTTGTATGGGAGCTATGAATAAGCAGTAAATCCTAATCAGCAATCTCGCTGGATATATGATAATTCTCCATGTCCGTAGTGAAGATTGTGGTGGTGGGTTGAGAGTAGGTACTGTAAGTTATGTATTAAGTTAAAAGTTTTGCTGGATGGTATTTGGCATTTATCTCCTCGAAATGGTGTTGTATGAGTATCAGGAAGGTTGAAAAAAAGTTGATAATGCTTCAAGTTCAATAGTGAAGACCGCGATGTTGAGAGTGGGTATTTGGAATGATATAACTAGTAGGATATCTTACCACATTTGAAAAAAATTACATAATATGATTAAGAAAGCTTCATGATATATATCAAAAGTGATCCCAATGGATTACATAAGGAAAGTATGTTCACTTCATCTGCAAACAACAAATATGGTTGAAAGCGACACACGGTGTGAGCAAAAATCATTCTTGCTTCAATTATCACTATTAAACGATGTGTGCCGCAGAAAATATATTAAGTCTAGCCTAGTCTAAAATATGTATTGTAAATAAAAATTGTATCATGGTTATAATGCCATTTATTGAAATAATTTGTTTTAATTGTATTATAGCTTAAGTCTAAAATCTTTTTTTCTTTAGTTCAGCAAGGCCAGGATTTCATAGATATAGATTGATCCTTATATTGAATATTCCTTATGCCTTTACACCAATGTGGCGATAAAAGGTTCATGGTGCACCACTTTCACAAATAACATCTCTCCATCTTTACTTTTTGCGATCTTTGTTGGAATATCCTGATTTTTCGACCTGTTGGTAGGGGACAGTCGACTCGTTTTTGGATGAAAAACTTTCTTCTTTATTTCTGGAAAGCATCGATTTCATAGATGTAGACTGAGCCTTATATGAATATTCTTTACTCCCTTCATCCGTAGGCTTTAGAAGGTTTGTAGTGTCCTTAGCGCTCATGTTGAAATTATTGCGTAATTAGCTTGCCAAGAAACAGTGATCTGTTTGGCTAAAGAGCAAAATATCAATTGAAAAAACAAGTTATGAAACTACTATTTATATGGATTTGGCACATTGTCTTGACCTCTGACGTCACCTTAACCTTTGAAACCGAAAGTGTCTGCTCTTGGGTTCACTTGGATGATGAGTAGTGCAAGTTGTATGGGAGATTATAATTAGCTGTGAGTAAACTGTAAAGAAGAAGATTTCTGATAACAGTATGTTCCATACATAATCTTACAGGTGGAAGAAAATTTTATAAGAATCTGGTAACTGCATTTCCTTATAAACCTTATATAAATTCATATGTGACCAAACCGAGCTATAGATTTTTGTTCTAGATGAATGCACATTATATATAATATTTGAAAATAGATAGCAGCAAAATGAAAGGCTATAAGAATTTGGTTGCAGTATATTCTATACAAAATCTAATAACCATAAGAAAAATTTTATAAGAATCTGATACCATACTCAGTTCACAATTTAAAAAGTAGAAGAAAATTGTATAAGAATCTGGTAATAGTATGTTCCATACAAAATCTAACAAGCGAAAGAAAATTTTATAAGAATCTGGTAAGAATCGGTATATAAATATCTGTTAAAAAATTAGTTAGGGTATATAGTGATTTTAAAAAATTCATATCTCCAAAACGGTGCGAGAACCAAAATCCAAAATCTACTAGGTAGCAGACAATTTTATAAGAATCTGCTATGTTCTATACAAAATCTAAAAGGTGAAGGGAAAATTGCACGAGAGTTTTATTAGTGGTTAGTGTATTCCCGAATGCTGAACTGTTAAGATGGATATTGAAGAGTTTTTAGGAGAATATAATAACATTTTACTCGATGAGCATAAGAAACAAATTCAAGAATGCTATAACTTTTTAAAATTATATGAAAATATTGAAAAAGTCGAGTCAAAATTTGGTGAACACTTTATAAGCTGCCCTTGGTCAAGAGATGATTCAACGGATGGACCAGATACATGTGTATGTTGTGGTGTTGCTAGATGCCTAAAACAAGCTGTGAAGCTATATAAATTCTACCAAACATTGACAAAAAGTAATTACGAGGCATGCCTTAAAAAGTGCGATTTAACTTAGCACTAGAAATTCTCATTTTGTATACTAGGAGAGCTCATAAAGGATCATGTAAACTTACACTGTATGCAGATGCTGATTTCAACAACAGATTCATCAAACACAGGAAATTTTGATTACATACAGCTCTGTACCATAAGATTATAAGAATTAATACTTTTTAATTTTTAATAAATGATATTTTATATATGGCCCTCTTTTTATTCAATTTCCCATACTAAGTCCGGAACTCCCGATTAAACCACTACAACGGGTGGTGGTAGCGGTGGGTGGTGGTGGGTGGTGGTGGGTGGTGGTGGGTGGTGGTGGTATTGGTTGTGGTGGTGGGTGCCTGGTCTTGGATGGCGCTTGAAACGGATATTTGACGCGTGGCATCAATGTGACGCTGACCTCTGACGTCACCTTTACCTATGAGGCCAACCGGAAGTGAGGTCAGATAACAGCTTAACAGCTTTTATAACAGGTCTGATAACAGCTTAACAGCTTATAAAACAGGTCTGATAACAGCTTAACAGCTTTTAAAACAGGTCTGATAACAGCTTAACAGCTTTTCAATCAGCTCTGATAACAGCTTAACAGCTTTTAAAACAGCTCTGATAACAGCTTAACAGCTTTTCAATCAGCTCTGATAACAGCTTAACAGCTTTTAAAACAGCTCTGATAACAGCTTAACAGCTTTTAAAACAGCTTCTGATAACAGCTTAACAGCTTTTAAAACAGCTCTGATAACAGCTTAACAGCTTTTAAAACAGGTCTGATAACAGCTTAACAGCTTATAAAACAGGTCTGATAACAGCTTAACAGCTTTTAAAACAGCTCTAATAACAGCTTAACAGCTTTTAAAACAGCTCTGATAACAGCTTAACAGCTCTTAAACAGCTCTTATAACAGCTTAATAGCTTTTAAAATAGCTCTGATAACAGCTTAACAGCTTTTAAAATAGCTCTGATAACAGCTTAACAGCTTTTAAAATAGCTCTGATAACAGCTTGACAGCTTTTAAAACAGGTCTGATAACAGCTTAACAGCTTATAAAACAGCTTTTTCAGCTCATCCGCAGATAGAAGGGTCGACCCTAGAGTAGTCAGCGTCAAATTGATGCCACGCGTCAAATATCCGTTTCAAGCGCCATCCAAGACCAGGCACCCACCACCACAACCAATACCACCACCACCCACCACCACCCACCACCACCACCACCCACCACCACCCACCACCACCACCCACCACCCACCGCTACCACCACCCGTTGTAGTGGTCAAACATTATTCGGGAGTTCCGGACTTAGTATGGGAAGTTGAATAAAAAGAAGGCCATATATAAAATATCATTTATTAAAAATTAAAAAGTATTAATTCTTATAATCTTATGGTACAGAGCTGTATGTAATCAAAATTTCCTGTGTTTGATGAATCTGTTGTTGAAATCAGCATCTGCATACAGTGTAAGTTTACATGATCCTTTATGAGCTCTCCTAGTATACAAAATGAGAATTTCTAGTGCTAAGTCACAGCTTGTTTTAGGCATCTAGCAACACCACAACATACACATGTATCTGGTCCATCCGTTGAATCATCTCTTGACCAAGGGCAGCTTATAAAGTGTTCACCAAATTTTGACTCGACTTTTTCAATATTTTCATATAATTTTAAAAAGTTATAGCATTCTTGAATTTGTTTCTTATGCTCATCGAGTAAAATGTTATTATATTCTCCTAAAAACTCTTCAATATCCATCTTAACAGTTCAGCATTCGGGAATACACTAACCACTAATAAAACTCTCGTGCAATTTTCCCTTCACCTTTTAGATTTTGTATAGAACATACCAGATTCTTATAAAATTGTCTGCTACCTAGTAGATTTTGGATTTTGGTTCTCGCACCGTTTTGGAGATATGAATTTTTTAAAATCACTATATACCCTAACTAATTTTTTAACAGATATTTATATATCGATTTTTTATATAGAACATATGGATTTATATAAGGCTTACACATCAGGAAATGCATAAAATCTTGGATTTTTCTTTGGAACATACTGTTACAAGATTCTAATAAAATTTTCTTCTGCCTGTTAAATTTTGTATGGAACATACTGTTACCGGATTCTTACCAGATTCTTATAAAATTTTCTTTCGCTTGTTAGATTTTGTATGGAACATACTATTACCAGATTCTTATACAATTTTCTTCTACTTTTTAAATTGTGAACTGAGCATGGTATCAGATTCTTATAAAATTTTTCTTATGGTTATTAGATTTTGTATAGAATATACTGCAACCAAATTCTTATAGCCTTTCATTTTGCTGCTATCTATTTTCAGATATTATATATAATGTGCATTCATCTAGAACAAAAATCTATAGCTCGGTTTGGTCACATATGAATTTATATAAGGTTTATAAGGAAATGCAGTTACCAGATTCTTATAAAATTTTCTTCCACCTGTAAGATTATGTATGGAACATACTGTTATCAGAAATCTTCTTCTTTACAGTTTACTCACAGCTAATTATAATCTCCCATACAACTTGCACTACTCATCATTCAAGTGAACCCAAGAGCAGACACTTTCGGTTTCAAAGGTTAAGGTGACGTCAGAGGTCAAGACAATGTGCCAAATCCATATAAATAGTAGTTTCATAACTTGTTTTTTCAATTGATATTTTGCTCTTTAGCCAAACAGATCACTGTTTCTTGGCAAGCTAATTACGCAATAATTTCAACATGAGCGCTAAGGACACTACAAACCTTCTAAAGCCTACGGATGAAGGGAGTAAAGAATATTCATATAAGGCTCAGTCTACATCTATGAAATCGATGCTTTCCAGAAATAAAGAAGAAAGTTTTTCATCCAAAAACGAGTCGACTGTCCCCTACCAACAGGTCGAAAAATCAGGATATTCCAACAAAGATCGCAAAAAGTAAAGATGGAGAGATGTTATTTGTGAAAGTGGTGCACCATGAACCTTTTATCGCCACATTGGTGTAAAGGCATAAGGAATATTCAATATAAGGATCAATCTATATCTATGAAATCCTGGCCTTGCTGAACTAAAGAAAAAAAGATTTTAGACTTAAGCTATAATACAATTAAAACAAATTATTTCAATAAATGGCATTATAACCATGATACAATTTTTATTTACAATACATATTTTAGACTAGGCTAGACTTAATATATTTTCTGCGGCACACATCGTTTAATAGTGATAATTGAAGCAAGAATGATTTTTGCTCACACCGTGTGTCGCTTTCAACCATATTTGTTGTTTGCAGATGAAGTGAACATACTTTCCTTATGTAATCCATTGGGATCACTTTTGATATATATCATGAAGCTTTCTTAATCATATTATGTAATTTTTTTCAAATGTGGTAAGATATCCTACTAGTTATATCATTCCAAATACCCACTCTCAACATCGCGGTCTTCACTATTGAACTTGAAGCATTATCAACTTTTTTTCAACCTTCCTGATACTCATACAACACCATTTCGAGGAGATAAATGCCAAATACCATCCAGCAAAACTTTTAACTTAATACATAACTTACAGTACCTACTCTCAACCCACCACCACGATCGTCACTATGGACATGGAGAATTATCATATATCCAGCGAGATTGCTGATTAGGATTTACTGCTTATTCATAGCTCCCATACAACTTCCACTACTCACCTCAGACAACATATCATACCACATTAATATCATAACACAGCGTTCGTCTATTAAAGCTTTTAATTTAACCCACTCTCAACTTAATGGTAAGTAAACAATGTACCTGCCCCCAATAGTATGAAGATAAAATTATCATATTCTTATCAGCTTCATGTGAACTATGATATCGGGGAATCAATCAAATCTCATAACAGTGTGACTGATCGAGAAATTTTATTGAAAATAAAAAACAATTCGTCATAAAGACTTTTCAATACAAACTCCTAGATACAAAAAAAACATTAATCGCTCAATTTGCCTGCTTTACTCGGCTATATATGTTTACGCAAGATATCAAATTACCAGCGACCTGGCCACCTTTTCTAATGCTTTAATTTCCATTACTTCTAATGATTTCATGTGTCTTACCATCCCAAGCAGCCGTGATCAATTTTTACACATCGAATATCATAACATGATCACTCTTGTTTATAAAAGACACCTACAGACCACAACTTACGTAATAGTTGTTGTTGTTGTTTTTTTCAGCAAAAGAAAATTTCAAGTATATTTTCCACTACTCATTTAAGACATCATATCCCACAGATTAATATCGGTTGTTGTTGTTTTCAGTTAAAGAAATTGGGATCTTACATAAATCGCTCAATTTGTTTACTTTACTCGGCTGCTGTGCGAATTTGTTTACATTATTCGACTGCGAATTTGTTTATTTTACTGTACTGTATAAATTTGTTTATGCAAAGAATCAAATTAGAAGTATTACGCCTGAAGAGCAAAATTAAGCACTTACTAAGTTCCATTACATATCTAAGTCAACATATCTACCTACATTCACCCCAACCAGCTTCGCTTGATCCATTTTTAGATATATGGCTACATGGTGCATTCATGTTTATAAAAGGCACCTACAGATTAATATCATCAAATCTTTAATCCACAACTTAGGTTATAGTTGTTGTTGTTTTTTTTTCAGCTACTAATATTAATTACACCTGAGAAGGTAAGATCGGTGATATCTTGAACCATAGCCTGTAGAGGATTTCTGATGAAAATTTTACCCTCCTAGTACTAATACTATTGGCATAAACAAAAAATATCCTAGGGTTAACTTGAATTATTACTACTATTAATTATACCTGCAAAGATAAGATCGCTAATATTTCGAAACCCATAGCAAGTGGAGGATTTCTGATTTAAATTTTGTCAACCTCCAGGACTAAGATCTCCACTGACACCTTCTAGCATCTATTGGCATGAACAAAAAAATTCAAGAGTTAACTTGAATTATTAATAATACTAATTACACTAATTCACTTAGGGAATTTCACAACATTTCTTATCCACATAAATACACAGCTGCACACATCCACCCTCGCCTTGGGTAATGTTTCCTTAGCCCAGCCCAATATACCACAGGCACTCATACTAAAGTAAACAACTAACACCAAACTCAAGCTGACAAGTATATAGCCCCGATATAAATTCGCATGGGGTATTTCATATCATTACTCAATACAAATAAGCCGCACACATTTTACCCAAGCCTTGGTACAGGTAACGTAGCCCAGTCCAACATACCCCAGACAATCCTAGTCATAGTATCAGATATTGTCACTAAAGCTCTCAGCCAACCTCCAGCACCCAGACACAGGAAAGGTCAAAGGTCAAATTGTAGCCTCCAAGACCAGATCAAACAAAAAGTTGGCGTGATCTCCTGGTCAGCCAGATGGTAGGAAAGGAATTCTGCAGGCATACCCTGTGACGTATACCACTAGACGGAATCCCCCTCAGTGACCCAGAACCCAGTCCAGAGCCAGCAAAATGGTTGGTTTCTACCTTGCAATTTTTGTATGGAAAAAGTGTCCCAGAATCCGCATAGCGTAACTACTATTCATGCTTTGGCATTTAATTAATATTAGTAATAATTAAAGTTAAAACTAGGATATTATTTTCTTGATGCCAATGGTGATAGTATGGGGTGGTGGTCTTAGTTCTAGGGGTGACGAAATTTTTAACAGAAATCCTCTACTGGCTCACCATTTCTTGAGTAAGGTTCTCTAGCGGCATAAGCCGTAACTGCTAGTATGAATTGGTTTTGTTATTTTCTTTTATTAGCAAGAAAGTTCTAGATATCAGCATGACGCCACTTTGGTTTTGCTGTTTTCAAGTGCTGGACATAAGTAAGTTTACTTAACAGGGAAGTTGTAGATATCAGCATCATTCGAATTTCAGAACATGATATCACCTTGGCTTACTGTTTGGTTAGCAAATTATTATTGGGTCTAGGGTATGTGTATTGATAAGTATTACGTTTTATAAACATTTGTTTTTATTTAGAATGCAATTTTTTATTACAAAAGTATTTATTATAGCACATTGTCCAATACGCAATTGGCAAGATGGTGCATTTGTGTTAATCTCTGTTGGTTTTCCACAGTTGTATTCATCTTCGACGTTGATAATGATTTCACCCTCTCCAACTATCTTCTGCATCCAATGAAATTTTCAGCTCCCTCTACATATATGGTTTTATTTCCAAGCAGTGATTCAACTATAGTATACAGCTTGTCATTCAGTATGTAGCCATCATCCCAGCGAAATACACCAAAATTGTGTTGAATTGAAGCCATTTTACTGGTCTCTTTTTGCAGAAGTCAAATCTGAAGGTGGGTTGAAATCTAAAGTGTTGCATATCGTTTCCATTGGTTAAAATTGCCAGTTCCTTAGTGAGAAATTCATTGAAGTTCGGTTTGAATTCTTGAACGTCTACGATGGCAGCCAACTTCTTAATTTACCTTTCTAACTTTACTGTATTCCACTATTCTAATGTATAGAAAGAAGCAGGCAATATGCAGATGTATTAGGCGGGATATATTCAGATGTCTTGAAATCTAGCCTTATGTCAACAGGTCCAGTTTTTGTTTTCTCAGTTTGATGTGAGCAATCAAAGGCAGCGATTGGGGCATCGGATTTGAGTTTCTCCCATGTGAAGGACGGCCGATACTTATGTCCAAAGTATGATTGTGTAAACTCTATATACATGTGATACAGCAGTGCGTATATTCTGCTCAGATTCAAAGCATCATAGGGATATGGTTCTTAGTTCAAGTGAACTATAACATCGGTGGTTTTACGTTGATCAAACCTGCTAATATTCTAAGATGATAAATCGAGGTTTCTCCATTTGAGTGGAAGTTTTAGCTGACCAGGATAGATGGGTAGATTCCGGTAGAAATGGATACTCATATATGTCCTATCTGCGGACTGGTATTTTGTTACACTCGCTAAGAAAATTCAGCGAGGGGGGCCACACTTCTCGCCGTCGCTCTCGTTATCTTCAAAGAAATTACAACACCTTTATCATTTTTGATTAAAACAAATACTTTTATTTAAATTGAACTTTAAAAATACAGAGAGATATTACAGTGGTTGTCTTAAGTACGACGGACTGAAGCGAACTCCAAGATCTTGGTCAAAAAACAAACTATTGAATCTCATTTTGCTTATCGCCCTGGCTCCCACGCGCTGTCTGGAAACTGATATTCCACTTGAAAACAAGACGCGAAGTCAGCAAACTGTAACTGCGTTTTATATTTTGTGTGCATGGTTCAAATAAACACTCGAGTGTTTATTTAGCACTTTTGTAAAAATTATGTGATCGTAATTTAGACGTGACAAGGGTTTAAGAATTTAAAGGAAATTAATAAAGTGGATTCCTTGTCACGTAGGTATGGACAGCGGCGTGAGAACCGAAGGGTGTTGTGTTGATCATAACATCTCCTCCCCCCTTACAAAAGATGAAAAATAAAATACAAATAGTGCTATGTACTATGATTTTTTTTTTTTTTTTATAATAATTTGTTAAAATCGTGCTATATTTTATTCTAAAAATTTATTTATTAGTATTTTTTTTTTTTTTATTTTTTTTTTTTCAATTACGTAATTTTAATTTGTATGTACTTACATAATGAATAAATTTTATATATCATAAAAACCCATTTTTTTTTTGTTTTTTTTTTTTTTTTACATTTTAATTTCTATTGTCCACCATTTATATCTTCAGTGGGTGTAATATTTATTTTACATTTCAAGTATTTTTTACTTATATACCAAGCTATAAAAATTATTATTACTATTAAAAGTATTACTGTGGTTATAATAAAGGTATTTGTAGAAATTTGGGGGTTGGAGTTGTCTTGGTATGATCGGATATTTTCTTTCATTTTTTCTACTTTTACACTGAGTCCATTTAAGTTAGAGTTTTGTAAGTGAAAATCTTTTAATTGTTTGAAATAAGTTTTTCCATAATTCTCTTCAAGAATATATGTGACATTTTCTATACTTATGTTATCCAAATATTGTACAAATGTTTTTGTTGTTTTCTTTACACTAGTGGTTTCTACGTTCACTTCATGGGTGGACGCTTTGCATCCCTGTTGTAATTCTAGTATTCCGCTTTGTGCTATCTGAACCGAGTATGCGGTATTATTACAATAAATTCTTACCTGGCTTGGGATTGGAGTTATATACAACCAAGCATTGACTTTGTTAAGTGAGTGCCATATCTCATGGGTGATTTTAAAAATTCGTATCTCACAGTTATTTACTTTGTTGTGTCCCAGATGTAAGCTTATTATGCAATTCTGTGGGTTCTGATGGTAAGTAAGGTAATTTTGAGTGCATATATACATTAGTTCAATAGCCAGACACTGCTCAATTTCATCGTTTTTTAAGAATATATATTGTCTCAGTTTCTCATTGATTGCTACGTAATCCGCATCCGTTTGAATAAGGTAATATAGATCATTCTTATATAGCGCAGGTATACTTGTTAGTTTATACAACTTGAAAGTGTCACTAACTAATGGGATGTCTATATTGAGTACCAGGAATTGGGAGGTATATAACGGTTCGACTCGAGAAATTTTATTTATGAGAGGTAAGTTTTCTACTGAAGCTTTGACAGGCAATTTCAAATCATTTGGGAGGTCTAACTGTATTTCCTTAAGAGCTTCAATGAATGTGTGCGACCTGGATACATGTTTATCAAGTCTACCTAACTTTGCTTCGTATACTGCACTCGTAAGTTCTTCCTGTTTAGTCAGGACACGGTTAAGGGACAATGTGATAAAATTAGATAATTCATCGAATAGGTGTAAGGTCTTCTCGATTTTATCTTTACTGTTGAGACCCTCCGTTAAGGAGTTAAGAAGGATTTGGACATCTTCAAATCTTTTATTTATTGTGTTTTCCGTGTTATTTAGTGTTTCTATTATATTGGATATGACAGTTGTTTGATCTGAAACTACTTGATGTAAGACTTTTTGGTTGCTTTGCAGGGTATTTATTGCCGCATCTATTCTTGTTGAGTCATCCTCATCCATAGTACCAAATAGGAATTTCGACAATTTTCCCACTCCCCCAACAATACTTCTAGCTTTCCTTTGAGTGTTTTGTCGGCGAAAAGTCTTACGAATTATACTATTATTTTCAATGACTTCATTTAGTGTCGCGTTTAATATTTTAAGAGTAGCTTTGCACGGATCCAGTAGAGGTTTTAGTTTATTACAGAAATTAGAGACATCTTCGTACCTTTGTTGGAGTTGTTTTTCTTCAATTTCGAATTTATCGAAGTCAAAGTGCACCACCAGTCTCCAGACTGAGGTAGATTTTCCCAGCAGGCCCAATTCCTCGAAGTAGATGCCACTCGCGTTTTTAATAGGAGTATTGGTATGATATGATTCGACTTGTTGGGCGTATGTATTTGTGAGCAGTATGCCCATGGCCCTGTAATGAGCAGAAAATGTTTTTTTTTTTTTCAATTATAGGTTTTATGCAGGTGTAGTACGGATTATTATTATTTAAAGCGGATATACACAGAAGCAGAATTATTAACATTTATGTTATATACAGTTTTAGCAGGTTATTGTGCACTAACTTTTCCTTTCTTCCTATACGTATTACGGACGTCTCAAGTGACCGGATTTCCACCACTTCATATGGCCCTTCATATTTCATGGTCAGTTTTTTGTTTTTTCGTACTTTACTTTCCAGAAGCACTTTATCTCCTATGCTGAATGTGGTTTCTTTTGTACCCCGATCATAGTATAATTTTGAGCGTTCTTTCGCTCTTACGACATTTTCGCGCGCCAAAGCGTAACCATTCTGTAATCGAGCTTTGATTTCGATGACATAATCATCATAGTTATATACTGGTTCCACTGACCTGGTGACGGAAGATGGGATTTCAGGTTTCATACCGAATAAGATTTCGTAAGGCGTGAAGTTTGTTGCGGAATGCGGAGTGGTATTATAACAAAAAACAGCATAATCAATCCAGGTATCCCAGTTATTACTGTCTTTGCTCGCGTAGCTTCTAAGATATTCATTCAGGCTACGATGGTATCGTTCAAGGGATCCATTCGACTGAGGGTGATAGGGTGTAGTTTGTATTTTCTTTATATTTAATAGTTTACAAGTTCTTTTAAATAAATCGCTGAGAAAATTACTACCTTGATCGGTTAGCAGATACTGAGGAGTACCAAACACGCAAATAATTTTGCGTACATACGCTTCGGCCACAGTTCCCGCTTCTTGGTTGGGAAGTGGAATGGCTTGTACGAATTTCGTTAAATCGTCCTGAAAGGTAAGTATGTACTGATTTCCGCTATTTGATGGTGGGTTAATTGGTCCAACAATATCTAATGATACCCGTTCGAATGGTTTTGTGGAAGTTGTTGTGATTTTCATGGGAATTCTGACCTTTCTTGTGACTTTATTCCTTTGGCAATTATCACAAGATAATATATATTTTTTTGATGTCCCTATACATATTTTTCCAAATGTACTTCTGTTTGATTCTTTTAACTGTGCGGGTGACTCCTTGGTGTCCGCCAGTGGGAGTGCAGTGGTATTCGTGAATGACTTTTTCAATTTTGTCTTTTTCCGTTAATGTTATTGGTTTATTTCCACCCGAATCGTCGTCTTCAATTTAAATGGGCTTCGAGTTTTTTAAATTATTTCTTATGGGATCCCGCATTGGTATACTTGATTTGAGTTCAGGTTGTCTGCTGGGCTCCAGACTGGGGACTAATTCACTGTTGTCTATTTTATTTGGCTTAGTGTTAATTGAAGTTGGCGTATTCGTCAGACTTGAGCTAGAAGTGTTGAGCTTGGTTTGATTCTGATTTATTCCTACTTGAGACCTCGTCATCACAGACACGTTTTTTGTTTCCAGTCGGGATAATGCATCTGCATTTTTATTCAAATGCCCCGCTTTATGGACAACAACAAAGTCGTACTCCTCTAGCTTGATTCTCCAGCGCATGATTCTTGAAGATGGATCTTTGAGGTTAAAGATCCACACTAGAGGCTTGTGATCTGTCACTACAGTGAATTTCCTTCCGTAAACGTACGGCCGGAATTGTTTAGTTGCCCATACGACCGCTAGTGCTTCTTTTTCAATGGTAGAATAGTTCCTTTCGGCCTTATTCAGGACTCTGCTTGCAAATGCAATTGGCAGGTCCGTACCGTCTGGTTCCTTTCGTTGAGAGAGCACCGCGCCTATCGCCGTATTGCTGGCATCAGTAGTGACAAAAAAAGGTTTCTCAAAGTTAGGGTACTGTAGTATTGGAGCTTGCATAATAGATTTCTTTAGAAGATTGAAGGACTCATCGCAATGGGCATCCCAGTTAAAGGGAATATCCTTCTTTAGTAATTGATTCAGTGGATTAGCAAGCTTAGAAAATCGTGGGATGAACTTTCGATAGTAGCCCACGAGACCTAGAAATGATTTGAGTTGTTTTATATTTTTTGGAGGCAGGATGACTTCAATAGCTACTACTTTATTAGGATCGGGTTTTATTCCTTTGTCTGTTATTACATGGCCCAGATAATGTACTTCCTTACAGAGGAATTTACACTTGTTCGGTTGGAGCTTTAAATTATGCTTCTTTAAACACTCGAACACTTCCCGAAGTTTACGATTATGATCCTCTAAATCTCGCCCATATATGACTACATCGTCAAGGTAGACAAAACATCTAATACCCTGTAACCCTGTCAGCACTTGGTTCATCAAACGCTGGAATGTGGGAGGAGCATTTCGAAGGCCGAATGGCATGCGATTAAACTCAAAATGCCCGTAAGGGGTACTGAATGCTGTCTTTGATTTATCCCCCTCGGCTACTTGTATTTGGTGATAGCCATTCGCGAGATCTAGGGTGGAGAAATATTTAGAATCGCCTAACTGATTTAAGATATCTTCGATGTTAGGCAGTGGGTGTGCATCAGCCACAGTTAACTCATTTAATTTGCGGAAGTCCACTACCACTCTCCACTTCTTGTTACCTTGAGCATCTGGCTTTTTCGGTACAACTAGCAGTGGGGCGTTCCATGGACTAGTACTGTGGCGAATGATCCCATCATCTAACATTTGCTTTACTTGTTTTTTAATTTCCTGCTTATGTATTTCGGGTAAGCGATATGGTCTGACATTTATGGGGTATTTATTTGGCATAACTGGAATATCGTGCGAAATAGTTGGTGTAAAAGATAATTTGTCTCCTTCGAGATGGAAAATGTCGTTAAATTCGCGACAGATGTCGTCAATGGATAGCTTTTCCTCACAATTTAGGTGATCTAGCTCTAGAAGGGATGTAAGCTTCTCCAGTCGCTTTCCTATTCTGTCCTGATTTCGGACACTTTTCAGATCGTATACTTCATAATTGTTAAGTTTCTCTGATTTCAAAGGTGTTGTATCTGTAATTTCTACCTCATTTTGGGAAGAGTTTATGACTGAGATGTATATGTGTCCGTCCTCGGGCTTTGTTATGCATCCTGAGGTATATACTTGTGGTGCTATCTCAGTCGGCAGACAAATGACTTCTTCGTTTTCTAAAATAGGGCCGAATTTGAGGATGGTCTCTGTCCTCGGTGGAATTGTTATATTTTTCCTTGAGTATATAAAGGGGAGTTCTACTCCTCCTTCATTGGTTTGGACTGTTACAGTCTGGGATCTATAGTTAAGTACGGAATTTGTTTTTGACAAGAAATCTTCACCAATAATTCCTTCATAAGAGATAGGAAAATCTGAGGAGACTACATGGAATGGGTGACTAAATATAGAAGCCTCGGCCAGATGTATATCTAGATAACATATACCTTTAGTGAGGATTGTTTGTTCAGAAATACCTTTAATTGAAATGGCCAAATTGGTCTGCACAGAAACTTCGTTTTTTAATGCACTAACTTTAATTATAGAAATAGAAGCTCCTGTGTCAAGGAGGAATTTGTTTTGTTTTACTTTGGACTGAAGAATATTCAAATTGATTTCATTTTGAAACGTTTACCGTGAATTAAAATTTAAAATTGGAATTGAAATATTGTTAAAAATTTTTGTCGATATGTGAGAAATTTTACGTTGGCACTCTAATTTAGGTCTTGTACCCGCACCATAGTACCGCTGGTGCAAGGTATTGTGGCGTTTCCCGAATTCGGACGTCGTACATTACGCTCAGTTGCTCGAGTTTGATTGCTGGTTGCCGTATTATGGTTTACCGTCGCATTTTCGCGTTTCGCATTATTGTATTGTCGCTTCCGGCATTCTTGTATAGAATGCCCAATATTCTTGCAATACTGACAGCGTGCTGGCGCTGTTTGAATCGTATTCACGCGTGGATTAGAAAATCTTGGAAGATACTGACGATTGTATCCATTCGAAGTTCCTGGATTATTCCGATTTTGTAACTTTCGGCATTCATTAGCTGTATGACCTAAATTTTTGCAATAGGTGCATTTCTTTGTATCCGGTTTTTCGTTTTCAGCTATGAGTTCCTCATCTAGTGCGTAATCAATTGCAGAGCTAAAAGTGTCATGCTTTGTAGACTTGACTATAAGTTTCAAAGGATGCTTTAATCCTCTCTTGAAATTGTTTGTAGCAGTTTTTTCATTAAGGCTCCTAATAGCTTTACTACCCTCGTCTCCTTCTCCTTGAGTACTTGCTATATTTAATTCGTCTAACAATTTCTCGATTTTCGCTGCGTATTCAGCAACTGTATCGCGATGTCCCTGCTTTATAGTGAACAGCTCTGCCTGTATGACCTGAGTTGAACGGAACTTCTCGAAGTTCTTCTTTATAGCAGTTTTCAAGTCGGGCCAGTTATTAAAGTCTTGATATCGAAGAAGCGCGGTATATGCCCTATTAGTTAACTTTGACTTAATCAGGTCAAGAAATTCGGCTTTCTCATTGTTATTAGAGGCTTTCGAATAATGGATTTCGGCAACTTGCAGAAATCTAGCGACTGCTTCAGAATTTCCATCGAATTCCGGTATAAGTTTTATAGCGTTTGCAATATTAAAGGAGGCCATGCTTTGAATTTTTTCTGATTGAGAGTTGCAAGGAAGGGAGCTTTTTGGGTCTTCTTCGATTGCTGGAATAGAGGTAGAAGATTTAATTTGGGATTCTGGGTCGTCGGTGCCTTTATCCGTTACTGACTTTGGAGGAGAGTCACTTATCTCTTCTGATTCGCTTGACTCTTCTTCTGAGTTATCTGGTTCACCCGGTTTGCGTGGAACCTTTTTTCCGCCTCGCAAAGAAAGATTGAACGAGAGCATGTAATTAGTTTATTTTCCTAAATGGTCCCTTCTGTTACTTGCAAAATTGGGAAAAATACAATGATTCCATTTACGACACCTTTTGTTATCTAATGCCTGATGGAGAAAAATATAATATTCGCAATTCTTCTTATCAACAAGAACTTTCAAACTACGCGGTTATCCCTAAAGTAACTTAATTTATTAATCTTCAATAAGGACTCAAAACACAATTTGCAAACTCGTAAAACAAAAAAAACAAATAAAACACTACAAATACTCAGTGACTCTTCCTTTCAAAACGTCTCGGCAAGGAGCAGAAGTCGAGAACTACGCACTGCTAGCTATGTGCACGAGAATATAGGAAAGATTTCGTAAAACGCAAAAAGACTTCGAAATAAATCTAGCGCCGGAGATGACATGTTTCTAACACTGCAATATGAACATTATTACGAGGGATTTTACTACGGACTAAAATTAGAATGCTTGAAATTACTATATGCTTACAGCGCAAGCTGAGCACAATGAAAAAGGTTTTATCATTACCGATAATTAGCACTCAGATATGGTTAATATAAAATCATGCTTCGCGATCATTTCATTGATTCAATTTGTAAGTATACACATGAGATACAAAATTTTAAGAGCAACAATTATTTTCGTTTAAACAAAATTTGTTAGTTACTTATCGGCACAGGGACGAATGAAATTATTGCCCCACACTCGTGATCAGACAACACAAAGCATACACCACTAATTATTTTTCCATGAGTTATTTAGTTCACTTTAATTTATTTAATAATCTCAATAATAATTTGGATTAAGCAATAGAGAATTGTTTTTAAAATACTATCAGGACCATCTGTATTGGTTCCATTTTATTCGACACATTAATTTTAATTAAATTCCACTTTTATTTATTTAATACATTTAATAATAATTTGGATCAAGCAATAGAGAAATATTTTTGAAATAATATCAGGATCATCTGTATTGATTCCATTTTATTTGACACAATAATTTTGACCAACTTCCACTTTTATTTATTTAATACATTTAATAATTATTTGTATCAAACAATGGAGAAATAAGCAATATAGAAATATATTATAATATTTTAAACAGGTATCCTGACTTACAGTACCATCCTTATTGATTCCATTCTATTCAACAGATTGATTAAGTTGATTATACGCGGTTCTTTACTGAATGAGCTTCCAGTTAATTTACTGATAGGTTTTCCTGGGTTGGAATTAATCGAAGATCCAATGAGTATCACCCAAATAAGCGAAGATCACTGTATATAAGCCAATAAAGGGAAGATCCAATGAGTATCAGCCAATTAAGCGAAGATCAGTTTGTTTGATCCTCATAATCTGTCGGCGAACGAATTTTGTGTTAAGATCGCGCGGATTATAACTTATGGACACGAATTTTGTATTATAATCGCGTGGATTGCGTTTTATCACACGAATTTTATTATTATGATCGCGTGGATTGTGATTTAGCACACAAATTTTATTATTACGGTCGCGTGAATTACACCGCTGCCACCATTTGTTACGCTCGCTAAGAAAATTCAGCGAGGGGGGCCACACTTCTCGCCGTCGCTCTCGTTATCTTCAAAGAAATTACAACACCTTTATCATTTTTGATTAAAACAAATACTTTTATTTAAATTGAACTTTAAAAATACAGAGAGATATTACAGTGGTTGTCTTAAGTACGACGGACTGAAGCGAACTCCAAGATCTTGGTCAAAAAACAAACTATTGAATCTCATTTTGCTTATCGCCCTGGCTCCCACGCGCTGTCTGGAAACTGATATTCCACTTGAAAACAAGACGCGAAGTCAGCAAACTGTAACTGCGTTTTATATTTTGTGTGCATGGTTCAAATAAACACTCGAGTGTTTATTTAGCACTTTTGTAAAAATTATGTGATCGTAATTTAGACGTGACAAGGGTTTAAGAATTTAAAGGAAATTAATAAAGTGGATTCCTTGTCACGTAGGTATGGACAGCGGCGTGAGAACCGAAGGGTGTGGTGTTGATCATAACAATTTGTATCGGGCGACTTCTAGCGATAATTTTAAAAAGTTGCAGCTTTTCATCATCGGATACTGTAACATGTGGAATGTTCCACTGAAGTTTGGTAATATAAATGTTCACCTCATTTGTGGGTGATATAATGGCATTAGCATCTGTCCTGCTCCGGATCAATATGAGTTCGTGTTTGGATTTTATCAGAGTTTTCTTGAAATCTTCGGCGAATCCCAATAAATATTTCAGAGGTACACAATAGTTTTAACAGAACATTAGCTGGTAGAACAGATGAATCTGGCGACCAACTGCAGTTGAGTAGTATCCTGATTACACTTGCATTTAGCGATATGTAGTTTTTTTTTAAAGCGAGCGTCTGGTGCAATACCAAGTATTTCTTTATTCATTGTTTCAGCGTTAAGCCCATTGGTTGTAAATGCGCTATATTTGCAGGTGTTGATGTAGGTTTTGACCGCGTCAAGGTTGTCTGCTGACTAATGATCTTGTATGCCCCGAACTCATATTTATCATTTTTGTATATCAACATGTTGTGGCTTCAAATGTATCCTGATGGTTATAGTCTATCCTCTGAAGTTGATTAAGTCACCGTGCTGGTCGAGGAGCTTCAATATTAGAGAACTTATACGTTTGGCGTTCACACGTAAATAGCTAATATTTTTGGGTCCCTCCACTACTTTATACCCCGGTCGCACGTTCGGCGGAAGCTCGTGAATAGTGTATACTTGTGTGTAGTTGAAGAATAATCCTGATATAATATTACGTTCGATGCGTATAGTTTATACTTTAATGATGTTGACTGGCAACGTAGTTGTATGCACTATATTACCAGATAAGTTCATTTTACTGAATCCTAGCAGAGGTGGTATGGATCTCGGTTTTTCAAAATGTATCTCTTCAGTTGCCTTAACTTCACACTTCAGTGCGTTATTGGTAGCATTTATAGCAAACTTTATCCTGTTCCCTTCTTTGTCCAAGTATCAGTGTACATATTTTGCAATATCATCAAACTCATTGTATCCAACAGGTCTCTCAACAACCTAATTCCCTACATGAACCAGATTATTGCTTACGTCAATAATTGGTATAGAGTTGTATGTTTGAAATCAATTAGGCCGCAACTGTCCTAATTTCAATATAGATACATTTATTTACAGATAATATTTACAATTTTAATGGCTATAACAATTATATAAAAACTCTAGACACAAGTGACTGCAAATCACTGCATCATACTTCTGATAAGAAATGTAGTTGTACGTTATATTACTATGCAAGTTGTTTATGAGCTCTCTTGTTGGTTGGATACTGCCAAAGCTATCAAAGTATTCGATGTTATCACCTTTCTTGTAGTATGCTATCCAATGTGTACCTGCTCCAGTTGAGATCTTCAAGTTATCAATGCCGCTTTCTTTCTTCCATTGTTTTTTAGATAGATTACCACGCGTAAAGACTCCTCTGAAGTATAGCAAGTGTTTGGTATACTTGTGAAAATCCAACATGCTTAGTGGCCTTTTCGGTAGCGACTTTAGTAGTTTTTTGGTTGAGCTTGTATGTAGATAGAGTCCAAGTCCTGTCTGCACGGCTACAGGAACAGCCAGTTTCCACCTTTACCAATCGCTACAGCTTCCATTGCTTGGTTATGACGTTTGCTTCCTTCCAATTTCGCCTTTTTCGCACTGGTAAAATTTACTGCTTTAGCTATACCTGATGCAACTCTCGAGAATGCCCCTATTGCCGAAAGCCCAGCAAACAACGGGATGAGGAACGGAAGT
Organism: Dioctria rufipes; assembly: GCA_963924295.1. Taxonomy (NCBI): domain Eukaryota; kingdom Metazoa; phylum Arthropoda; class Insecta; order Diptera; family Asilidae; genus Dioctria; species Dioctria rufipes. Next base: position 148,180 of record CAWUPM010001004.1, on the reverse strand, counting down.
GCCCCACCAACCTTTGGTACAGGATTCACTCTTGGAGTTTCAGTATGTTTTTTTGTTTGTTTTCACAATATTTTTAGTTGCACTAAGAGCTATTTTTGTAGATTCCATCAAATCTTTTCGTTTTCTGCCTTTCAGAACATTACGCGTATCTCGTACTGCTTCTCGGAATGTGGTTTGACGTTTATTTTTAGCCTTAAGGCCCAGAAGCAACTTAATTTTACCCTTCATTGCATTTCTTGTAAGTCAAGCGTTGGAACGTTCACTCAAATTTGCGTCCGTTGAATTTAATAGTTCTCTGCCCCCTTTGAAAGCCTCACATTTACTGGAGTGTTTCGATTTGTGATCCGCCATCTTATAAGGTTCCGATGATACTGTTTAAATGTAATATAAACAGGTATATGTATGGGAATCCCGTTAGTCTTCAATAAGAGGTTCTTTAAACAACAACAATATTTTCCTATTCGAGATGTTGCCTAATTGTATCAGGTGCATCATTGTTGGACCATCCTATTGTGGAGAAACTAATGTTATGATAAGTTTGCTGGAAAATCCCATTGGTCTGAGGTATGAATATATTTAATTTACGTTTATTCAAAATGTTTACATCAACCGAAGTATGAATACTTGAAGCGAATGATGACACACTTATCAGGATTGGGATATTATACATTCTCAAACAACTACGACGTTCCACCACCAGAGGAAGCCAAATCACATTCTGTGTTTATTTTCGATGGTGTAGCATGCCAAAAGCAACATAATGTGCTATCCTATTTTTGCATGGGTTGTCACGAAGATATCGACAGCTTCTATTTCTATCAAACATATACGCATATACTAAAGCACTTAATACGTGAAAATGCTAAATTAATCATCTTATTCAAGCAAGATGACTTGAATTTGAAATATATCTATAATGATCATGTGAATACAGACATGAAGTTCGATTTTCCCGTTCAGCTCATCCTTCATAAGACCAGAAATATTTTTAATTCATGAGCGATATATTGCACTGCTTATTTGCAGGGTAATCACTTGTATCGAATTTATCAATATTTTCAGCCATAAAGTCATATACTTTTCTTTCTTCAATTTCATATATTAGAGAGTCTGTATCTGTATACATGATTTTACATTTATCACCAAACTCGCACTTCATAAAACTGTAACGAAAGTCGTAGAGGCATGTTTTTGAAATTTCCAAGACAGACATTCCAATATAGAGTGGCTTATTAAACAACATATTCAGTCTCCTTAATTCCACAGCAATTAAGTTCTCGTCAAATATCGTTACACTGTGGAAGTTGGGTGCCGCAATCCGAGCCTTTGCACTATACCGACCTTCCCACTTTACGCAAAACTTGATCCCACTATACTTGCGTACATTTTCCATGGTCTTACGCAAAGCTGCATTATTCATCTTCTTATAGTTATCCTTCCCATTATTGCTGGTAGCCTGTTTCCGTTTGGTCAATGTATGGTTTAAGCCATGCTGATTGGTCGATTTGAAGAACCCGGTGCACTTTTTTTTAGGATGACGCCATGTGATAGGCATTGCTTCAAATTTCGATAGTGTATAATATATTTTTCTTTATGCTATAATTTTGAACCTGGTAGTGATGTATGCTCAGAGCAAAGCGGTAAGTCTTTATGCTTATCATGTAGATGTGGAGGATACTCTAAATCAACTTCGAGTATGTATCTAGTTGGTGAATCATAAGGATTTTGGAAAACATCAATATTGGGAACACAAGCCCATCTGAATCCTCCCGTAGTTAAATGCTGTGACATGGCCCATCTATAAAGGTTGTTAACATCATAATAAATCAAGTATTTTTGGTTTTCATCTGCAATATTTAATTTGCCCATTAGCGACAATGGTGATAGCTTACCTAAGGATTCTGCCATAAAACGGAAGGAATCTATGAATCTGAATTTGATATAACTACCTTCAACGTGCTTGGTGAACGAAATGTATCTTTCTTTATTTATTGGTAGGAGATCCACTTTCTCAGGAATGGCTGTAGCTTTATCCTTAATAATGAAGCAGGTATCATATCCAGATAAATTTTGAGAAAAGAATGGAACTATGGAGCAGTCTTGATACATGAGATTGCATGAATTGTGCGCTGGTCCTTGGTATTTTCCTGTTAAAAGAAATAAAAAAAAAAAGTGAATGAAATTATGATTTTCAGTATTTACCAGTTAAGTGGCAATGGTCGCTGTCTCGTTCCTCATTGGCTGCAAACGTTTTTTCGAGTATTCTCCATATATGAACGCCGTTGTTATGGCCCAATATGAGGAAGATTCTTCATGCAGCCAAGGGCGCATTTTAGAGAAATAATTAACAATTGCTAAACAGTAACCTCGCATGGTACTGTTCTGCAATTGTCGGTTATTTTTCTGATTAGCTCAACAGCTAGCTGCGATGAGCGCTTAGTGGAGCAATCGACGATTACAATAATAATTAACCTCGCATGGTAATTATTATGTAAAGCGATTATTTACTACTGAGCGACTCAGGTGCTGCAACCGGTAGAACAAACGGCAAGGTTGTTGTCGTTTGTTTACATCTGCGTTGTTAGTAAAGTTTATTTCCGAATATTAGTGCATAAAAGACCAATGACTGGTCTGGCGAGTACCGTTCAGTGGTCAGTCGCGTCGTTACTTTTGTTAAGAGTATCAAGTTTCAGTTCGGTTCAGAGTAGTTGCCGTATGTTAAGATAGGTCAAGCTTTTGCGTGAAATAAAGAAGTACATATGTTAAAGTAATCTGAGCGTGTTTTAATTAAAGACTTCTAGTGATCGTGATTACTTATTCGACTTTCCGCTATTTCTTTGCAGTGGGCCACGACACCGTTCCTCTTTAGTCAAGGGCTGCATTGGCCTGTAGTTCAGCTTTTCCTGTACAACTATGGATGCAATTTTTTGCAATTCTAATGCAAACCATTGTTGACAATTCTTGCGTCCTTATGCTCTCTAACATGAGAGCTTAGCATCATGTTTGCAGTGGAAATAGAATCCAATGTTGTGAGCTTCATGTTCCTGGATTCGCTGTGTAATTTGATCGTTTCCCTGAATCGCTTAAGATCGGCATACACACTAAACGGAACTGGATTCTTATGGCTATAATTCTTATATTCCAGCCATTTCTTTTCCTCTGACGGAAACATAATCCTGCATTCGTTTTGCTTCTTGCATTCGTTTTGCTTCTCGCATTCGGGAGTGTGTGATGCTAATTTTTCTTCAGAGTAAAATTAGAACAAACATCTATCACAAATATGCCTTCTACCACCACCATGTTTCGAAATTTGTTTCGATATGAGGCGCGAAAGATATTCAATCCAGCAGAAAAGATATCTGCTGACATCATCATCATTATCCATATGATCATCGGCCTGGTCGTTGTAATCTTGTCACTCCATCCTGTGTTTTGTAAGTCTAACTGGAAAAGTGGTGACGAAACGCTCTTTCTCTTGTACGAATACGCTTATTGATAAATCGTGCTGGTCTTCAAATTGCGTAATTTGCTTAACTGTAATAGGAAATGTTATCCCAGTTAAATTAAGTACAGTTGAATAATATGGATCTGAAGATGTCCTATAGGAGTAAATATTGGCAATATATAGCGCTGATATTAGGGCCCATGCGAAGCATGCTTCATTATTATTTTGCAAATTAATGCAAGTTTTCTTTGATGCAATCTTCTTTTTCTAGAGGTATATACGAAGATCCTCGGAGCTGTTCAAATTTGTTGATGTGTACTGCTAGATGTACTATAGAGTGCATTGCCCAGCCACTGTCTTTTTCCGGATATTCTTCCAGCTGAGTGTTTATTGGACCTAAAATGTTTGATTTAAACCACTCCTAAAAATTATCATCTGCACTTATTGGAGCATATTATATATTTTTTTATATATTTGATGTCTTTTATAATTTCATTGGCACCAGTTTCTTTAACAAATTCGCCGCAAAACGTTGTAGAAACTTTAATATTAAAATAAAGTTTTAAGGTATTTTTAACACGACGCGTAAATAACTTGGCAGCGTCTTGCATAAATAGCTTCGGATCGATATGTTTTAAATTTGCAATAACACCTTGTCGAATTCTGTCTGCAAATGCTCTCTTTATTTCCTCGCACTTTACAAAATACTTCTTCTTACGCGAGTAATTCCACCAACTCAACCGGGATTTCTCAATAGCGCTGTCAATGCTTTAGTTTGCTCGATGCAGCTCTTGAAATGTCGTTTCCTAGTATTATTTATACACTCTCGAATTGCAACTTGAAATTTATGCATGATTATATTACACTTTTTACCAATATAGTCTTTATTCTCTGAATTTGCTAAACAATTCAACACATCCTTCCGCAAGTTTGTTATTATTTCAGGACTTTTATTTACTGGCGCGGTTGTCATTTTTTTATGTTTTTAAACTGAAACTCACTAAAACTGACTGATGCTCCCCAAGAGTTTGCTTGGGCTTTTATATGAACGGTTTGTAAACATGAATGATCCTGCTGCTACAATAATCATTGCATAGGATGAATTCCAATGAAATTGCTTACAGGCTGAAATGATATCGAATTACACGATAAACAAAAATAAAAAAAAATAAAAACTTAAGTCATTCAAATTAATTTGACTACTTCATTCTGCTGGTTGAATTTGCAAATATGAATGAGATTGTTTACATGAATGCATTTCAGGATAAAAGGAAATTGTTAAAATTTGTTTACTTTATACGAATTCGAATGAAAAGTTTCGATCGGTAAAATTCTTGGAACAATATAATTTCTGGCTACCTACAGTAAGAGTGGTATCAAAGTACATGAAAAGAATAAATGTGCTGATATTGATTAAATTTGTTTACACAGGTGGGCATGACTCATTCACCTAAAATGCGAATTTTTAAACAGGAAGTTTACATAGCTGTGTATGAAACATTCAACTTAAATGCGAATTTGTTTACAGCGGTGATATCAAATTTCCAGCCACCTGGCCACCGAGGCTTTAATTCCCACTACTTCTTACAAGAAACCGTGATCTATTTTTAGATATCATTATCAATCTTGGCAATTTAATCCAAAGTTGTTTTTTTTTTCGTCAAAATCAATTTTCAATTATAACTCATCTAAGACAAGTTGTTTTTTTCAGCTAAAGAAATTGAGAATCTTTCATAAATTTGTTTACTTTACTCAACTATGTGCGAATTTTGTTTACATTATTCGACTGCGATTTTGTTTATATTACTCGGCACTGTGTGAATTTGTTTATGCAAGGAATCAAATTATAAGAATTACACCTGAAGAGCAAAATTAGGCAAAGTCAACATATCTACCTACATTCACCCCAACCATCTTCGCCTGATCTATTTTTAAATATATCACCTGAGAAGGTAATATCACTAATATCTCGAACCATAGAGGATTTCTGATGAAAATTTCGGCCACCTAGAACTACAACCCCCACCGCACACCATCCAGAATCCATTGGCATCAACAAAAAATATCCTAGTCTTAACTTAAATTATTACTAAAACCAAATCGCTAATATCTCGAAAACCAAAGCCCGTAGAGGATTTCTGATGAAAATTTAGTTCCCGCCAAAACCTAAATTTAGGCGCAACACTTGAAAACAACAAAATCATAATAATAAAACCCTACATTTAGGCGCACCACACCCCAACCCAAGACGCAAACTCACATTCCACATCTCCTGTGGCCAAACCACAAACCCAAGCTCCACATTTAGCATGGACTCAAAACCACGGTGGTGCCATTTGTGGCGAAATCCTGAAAGCAAAATCTCGGTCGCCGGATCGGCATGCATAGCGTGTTATTCTAGATAGTACATTTTTTTTCTCTACCCATATTGATTTTGTAGTAGTTCAAGCTAATTCACTGCTTGGCTTTTTTGAACCTCATTCTGGTGAATTTCTGATCCATACACACATAAAGCACTATTTTCACAATTCGCTAGGCCTATATGGGAATACCGCATAGTTGAATGGGATCCGTATTATGTATGTCAGGCATTCTAACAGAATTGAAAAGTGGAAAGGAGATTTGCCAGGTTTTCTCTTAGGACAGTTAACTGGTCCTGATTTACCCAATTACTTTACCAGTTGATAGGCTTACAGGAACTGTCTCTCGCATGAAAAATTTATAACCATAGTGTGGCCAGGATGTCCATGTCCATAAGGTAGAGGGTATGTCCAATAAAGGAGAATTAAAAACATTGGGTCCTCCCAACGGTAACCACCGTTCAATCAATATTGATTATGTTTGTTAGAATTATTATTTAATACAGGTTTATATCTCCGAATATTTGAAAGCTTATCCATTTATATGGACCATATAAGTGGATAAGGCTGCGCCCCATTCATTAAGAAGCTTTTCATAGAACAAAGTAGTAGTACTGGAATTAGTAGTCCATTAAGTCGGTGTATTCAGCAGTTTAATTTGAGTAGCAGCATAATTGACTGCAATCAAGAAACAGCCTCTGTTTTGGATTTTGCTGAATGCTTACTATGACTGTATTATTATACATTATTTTATGTTACAATATTTTAGATTTGGTATATGCACAGTCTGTTGATTTGTAGTCTGTAGACTAAGGATAAATAAATAAATAAATAAATAATAGTTATAATAACAAAATTGTTACGTTTAGCTTATTATTAAATGATAGACTTAATACTGTTGTGGGCTCCGAGTTTATTTACGTTTGACTCTAGTTCTGTATACACCGGCTGTCTGAATAATACTGATCTCTACGATCCTACATCGTTTCTGTGATGTTACATTTTTGCTGACGTTATACATAGAACTGTACTGACTATGAGTGACATATATATAACTTGTCCCTTTTTTTATATATATACATAGTTTAAGTATTAGGTATATTTATATTTAAACTTCAACTCGCTAAATCTATTTATTATTTTTATATAAGTTAAGTAATAGTAAAATAATTACTTAAAACTAAAATTAGTTTACGTATTTCATAGTCTAAATTCATGTAAAAATTATTTGCGTGAAGTATAATATAATATTAGTATGAATCTAATTTCTAATTCTATATTTCATTACTAATTTACTAATTTTATATTTCATTAGTTAATATTTAAATATTACTACTTATTATATGAAAACCTATTTGGTGGTTTCACATTTTTTCCTGATTTAGTTTTATTTTGATAAGGACTTGAACTGTTATTAGAAGATTCATCTTGTCTTCTTGGCGTATTCTTTGTTCTTATTGACAACTCAATAGAATTATGATTTTCAATTTGACTGGACACTTCAGGCATTTCTAAACTGTCAGCTTGACATGGCGCTTTTGGCAATGGGAAATTTGTTTGTTCCTTTGCAAGAACATGTTCTTCTAAATTACTAGACTTATGCAAAATTTTCAAGTTTATCATATTACGTCTGTAGTATCTCTCGTTTTTGAGTTTATTATGTAAGATCTGGGATTGTTTGACCTTCAGTCCAACTCGAGTTTATGTCTTTTTTATATTGAGCTCAGATAAGACTTTCGAGTGTAAGTTACAGTATTTTTTCGTATTTTCAGTATTTCTTTTTAATATTTCATTATGTTTTTTAAAATCTGGTAGGCGCGATGTGAGTAGCAACGAGAGAAGACATTTTTCATATGACCTATAACTGAATTACAATTAAAGGAAGACAATTTGATAACTTCAATATATTTTGAGAAATAGTTTACAATCAAGAGATAACAGTTTTGGTCAAATTAAAATATACATACAATATATAAAATAGAATAATATATATAAAATATACATACAACATATATATAATTTGATGTGGCATTAAATTTTGTTTAATATTGGCTTTCGCCCTTTCTTGACAAATATAGCAATTTTTTATAATTTTTTTTTTTTCTTCCGACATTTTTGGCCAATAAACTAGGCTGCGTGCATATCTTTTGCACCTAACTATTCCTGGGTGACCTTCGTGCACAAGGCGAATTATTTCATTTCTTAAACCTGTTGGTATTACTAGATTGTTATTTTTGATATAAGATCTCCAATAATAAATAGCTCATCCTTAAGCTTCCAATATTCTCTGATTTCGATTGGAATTTTTTGACGACAGTCTGGTCAGCCTTGAGTAATCTCATATTTTATGAGTAGCATTTGCTTGTCATTATTAATAAATAAATAAATATTTCCTGATTTATTTGCTCCAACCGTTTTGCAAAGCAGCTAGGGATGCTTTTAAAACGTTGGCATGTACTTTGTTGTCATTATCGAGGCCCTCTTCCATTTCTGGAAGCGGTGCTTACCAGCGACTGGAAGTTGACTTCCAGATTTTTAGTTTATGTTTTAGTCGTACATTTGTAAATTGAGCATCATACGTTGCATTCTAGGCGGAATATCAGCTACTGCCTTTTTGGCAAGTGTGACTAAGGGTTTGTGGTCTATTTCCACTTCAATTTTTTGGCCATATATGTACTAACGAAACTTTTTGCATCCAAATACAATTGCGTATAATTCTATATCAATTTGTGCATAGTTCCTTTGAGACTCTGCTAGAGTCTTAGAAGCATAAGCCAGAGGACCATCATTTGGTAAAATTACTGCTCAACAGCAAATTGGGAAGCATCGACTGAAAGTTTTATTGGTAAGCAACGGTTATAGTATACAAATATAGGTGGTTGGATACTACACATTTTAGTTTTTTAAAACGTTGTTCATGGCACTAACTCGAGTCCCATACAGACTTCTGCTTATGTAGACCTCTGAGAGTCATAGTCTCATTCGACAAATCTTTTACATATGACCATAAATAATTTATTAAACCTAGAAAGCGTTGCACGTCTTTCACGCACCTGGGGCTAGACATCTCTACAATAGCTTCAATGTTATCATTATCTGGACGTACCCCATATTTCGAAAAAATGTGTCCAAAATATTTTACGCTAGTCAAACCTATACGACATTTTCCTTATTCATGTTCAAACCCATTTTACGCGCCCTTTCCAAAATTCTCTCAAGGTGAGTATCCTGCTCTTGTTTTGTGCGATCCCATATTAAAATATCATCAAGATATATAATTACACCCTGAAGGTACGAATACCATAGCTTTATGAAAAATTTCTGGTACCACGATCAGTCCAAATGGTAGCCTTTGAAATTTATATTGGCCAAATGGGGTATTAAAAGTGCAAAGATCCGAACTTTCTTCGTCTAACTTTATCATCCAAAATCCGGAATTCAAGCAATCTTCGATTTGATTTTTCTACAACTACTACTGAATTAACCCATTGTGTGAGACCGTTTACTTTTAAAATTCAATTAAGTTTTTCCATTATATTTAATTATTTTTCCAATTTATCATACAATTTGAACGGTATTCTCCTAAGAGGATCGATCACACTCAATATTTAAATAACCCAGACCCCGAAATAAATCTTTGCATCTATCAAAGATATCTTCATACCTATTCCGTTTTTCTAATTTCATTACTCGTTTTATCAAATTATGTTTGACACAATCTTTTAACCCTAAAATCGTTACATTTTCAGATTTATCACCGGTTTCGCCAATAATAGATTGAATGTTGCACGTCTGGTTATTAATTACGCATTTTATTGAACAATGTTGTTTTATTTTTATTTGTTACCTGGATGATTTCTTTGTGTACCAGTATCTAGTTGACATGTAACTTTTTGCCTTAATGAACATTTTTATGGTCCACGATGAATTTTCTTGCAGTTAAAATATGTTTATTACATTGATACTGCGTACAAAGAAACAACTTTCTGCTCTACAGATTTACACAATTTCACCGTTTTAATTGTATTACTTCTACACATTTAAAAAAACGACCAATCTTCTTGCATTTCAGGCATCTTACTCTATCCGCTACGCATCTCGCTCGATGAATTTGATCACACCGATAACAATGCTTCTTGTTTGTCAAACTTGCTGAATTGCGGATTGCTACTATTTTCGACAACCTCTCTGGACCATTTAAAGGACTATGCTCCCTGTGCCATTCATTCTGGTGATAATGACAATTACCACTTTTTCCTCTCGATTTGAATAGATTTAACTTATTGAAATCTGCTGCGATTTTACTGGTGTCTATTATTATGTGTTCAAGTTGATCCTTGCTGGTCTAGTATGCTTTAAATATTTCGACTGCCTTTTCACGAGTTGGGTTTTCTGTTCTAATACGCTTCTGTATGTCTTATCTAGTATGCCCATTACAAACACATCCTTAAGCATTTCTGTTTCTATTGTTTGATACTCGCAACTAGAAGCTAGACTTTTTAACTGTGTTAAGAATTGTTCGACCGTTTGACTTTGATGTTGGCGACTGGGAAAGAACTTTTATCTTTCGTACACCAAATTCTTTTAAGGTGAAAAATGTTTTTGAAATCCATCTTTTATCTCGTTAAATTTAATAATATAAATTTTTACACCTTCTTCACCAATGCAACAGTCTCTTATTGTGTTGCTTACATCCGTAGTATCTGATATGTGGGATTTCTCAGGCCTTTAACACTCTCTGTCAGAAATGCTTTGAACCAGTTGAGGTTATGTTCCATCTTACGAAATTTCCTGCTCTAATTGTGATATTCTGAATCTGCGAAACTTCGTTAAGTATTATTTGTTCCCGTGAAGCGTATGTTTTCTCCAAATGGGTCGCAAACAACCCGATACTGCATTTATGGGAGTTATGTTAATTTAAAATTCGTTTATTTCAAAAATATTGTAAAATACAAAATGTCCTCTATTGATTGGGTTAGCGATAGGTTTCTTTTTTTTTTACGAAGTTGTGACATTGAGTAAAATTTCATCATCAAAACTGCAGCCTTTATACTGGAAAATAGGTAATGAACAAATTCTTTTATGATCGGCGATCTGGAACAACACAGCAGGCAAATAGATTAATTGGAAGAACATTTCAAATATATTCCCCTTAAATTCTAACAATGTCGGCACTGCTTGGGGTTAAAAGTCAGTACAACAAAAAAGCACAGAACCAAATTTGACATTTCAGTAAGCTGTACCATGAGGGATTAACACTGCGTCATAGCTGCACGAAGCACGATGATTTTGAAAATGAATTATTTTGACATATCCCAAACATATACTGAATATTAATAACCCAAAAGTCTGTTTGTGACATAATTTTTTCAAATAGTAAAATTAAAATCTTTGAGAAATATTAAAATTAAATAAAAAGCTCACAGATATGGAAGACAAAGAATAAACGAAATTTTTGACATGTTGTAAAAATTATATGTAAAAGAAAATTGAGATGTATTTAAAATGAAAAGTCAGCAAACTCCATCAAGTATGAATTAAAGAATCGGTAGAAAACTGAATTTTTGCCACAATGTGAATTAAAAAACTAGAAAAAAGCCTGTGTAAAAAGAAAATGCAATTAACATTAATTTTTGGTATAATGTTAATTTGAGAAGCAGATAAAAACTTGTATTAGAGATGTAACCATAATTAAAAATAATTTGATAAATGATTAGAAAAAAGATGTGAGCTGCCATATTTAGCTTTAAGCGGCCTGTCTCTTTGAAGATAGCGCTCGACTAGGACGAGTAGATTAAAAATTATAAATACCAAATTAAAAATATACTTGCTAAAACATGTCAGTGATCAAGTTGTTTTTTTGACGAGATGAAAATTTTACAGAACTTCCAAGTAACACCCCTGAACAGGAAAGGCCTAAATTTAGGACGTTGACCCCATATTTATGACTCTATCCTGGAAGATCTCGTCCCCCAGACGAGACTGTTGGCAAAAGAACTCGCGCTCAACTTGATGGCCCAAGATGGATTAAAATTCATCCGGATAGAAAACAAATCCAACATACTGCTATTGAACAAGCGGTCGACACCTTTCGAGCGGTATGCCAAAGCAGATCACAGGAAAGGGTGCAAAAGCTGTCACGGAGGTAAAATTCTTCCATCTTTCGGTGCCCAGAAATGCAGAATTTCCCCAGCTCTTCAATATGGACTTATGGCGGTATTTTAAAAATAACAATTTGGGAAATGTAGCGTTTTAAAATACTTTGAAAAAGTTGTAGAAATCTTTAATCGCTGAAACGCGAGACTGTGCATTTTCAGAAAAATACAAAGCAAGACATGTCGAAAATGCAAAGGTAATTTAAATTATTGTTTTGTCAGAGAATAGAGTTTAGATAATTTAGACGCTAAAGGACGAATGGGCTTTAGAACAAAATAAGCTTTCTTCAAATAAAAATAATATTCATTGTCTTTCCCAAAATAAAAAGTGTTACTTATAATTATAATTAAAATAAATATTTTAACCGTACAAAAACACGATTTATTAATTGCTGAAGTTATTGATTTTCGAAGGACCAAAAAATAAATAGATGTTCTTCGAGATTTATGTGATTCAAAATATATTCGATATATGAAAGCTCCACTACGAAATATTTCCACTATTTTTTTGTTACAAAGGAGTGATGCAACAATCTACTATGATTTTCGAAGTTGAGAGGATATCAAGCACATCATCATTACCTTATTAGTCGGAAAGAAGGTTGGATCTTGCCATCCTAACCCCGAGCGCACAAATCAATGAGTGTTTAATCCTGTAGCCAAAAATTACGCCCATTACTAATTAGTTGACACCGTGTGCATTGTGTACAATATTCAACTCCACATTAGTTTTCCTAAACTCAATATCATAACACCAAAATCACAATTCGATATCTTGAATCGATCTATCCGGAACAATAAAACTACATAATAATGAAGCAGCAGAATTTTTTTAAAGCATAATAAACATATGATATGTACACTTAAATTTAATAACACCAGAATCACTATTCATTGCAGCAACACAAAGCATACACCTATTGATTTGTCATTACAATAATACAAATGACACAGTTTATTGCAATTATGTAAACCTAAATTAAGCAACAGAAAAGTAACGAAATTTACGAGTCATTAATATACAACCCAAAATCCAATGAAATAATTAGCGACACATTAAACGGCAATGCATGTTTGGTCGATCGCTACACGAGTGAATGTTGTGATAATAGTTCCATATAATAGTAATATAATACCAAAAATTATTCTAATTACACTTTATCTATTTCTATCCACTATTGTTGCTTATTATGTTCATTGATTTTCTAATTGCATGTGTAATTAACATGCTGTATCTTGGCATATAGTTAATTAAATGCAATTTAGAAATATCTACAAATTCCCCGCACTTTTTGCACTGCTTATTCAATTCATTTCATTCTTAAACTATCTTAACTAGGTTGTTTCTTTGCATATGTTATTAAAATGCCAGGTTTAGCGTATGAATTATTTTGTGCGGGAAATCTACACCTAAATGCAAGCACCACATATTAGAATCAATAACCCAATACTTACCTTAACAAACATACATCCTGTCCTTCTGCCGAAAACAACTGTACAATAATTGTAGCATATACAATAATGTACCTTGGTACTTTTTATTTTACGCTCGATTGTTGGAATTTCAAAAATATTTTAAATTAGAAAAAAAAACTACTTCATCGGTTGCTGCTATTGCATATGAGATCGTTGTCACAAAACTGAGGAATTTCTTAAGGCTCGCCTCCTTTTTATAGTCTATAAATGGCCATTTTGTACTAAGTTCCATAAGAAAAATGCGAATTTAGCATATTTTTGTCGTCATAGGAGCTTGTAAAATTTTCTCACATTATGCGCATGGATGTCCTCTAATTTATTCTGAATTATCCCTTAATTTTGATTAGAAATTCTCTTTATATATTCTACTTTTTACAAAAAATAACAATGTGGGGGCCCCCTGCCATATTATGTCATTTTCCGATGGAAACGTGGACCTTGACAAATATGGAAACTCAGGAAGACAGAGAGTAAAGAAATTAGTTAAGAATTATCAAAAGTAAAAACGTTATTCAAATGAATTCTAAAACCAAATGTCAACTAGTATACTTCTTAAAAATCTTGAAAAATTAGAGGAATTTTGAGAATGAAATTGAAATCGAAGTGCCAATAAAATTAATTGTAACCAAGGGCTGGATTCCTCAACGATGAGTTTTAAGTCCCAATGTGGGCTTAATCATAAAAGGGGGCAGGTGCCGGTTTAAGAAATGATAAGACAGGATAACAATACAAACTAGAAAATTCAGGTACTTTAATATTAATTCAATTCACTACTACTATTACTTCAATATATTTTCAAATTCCTTGGCTCTTATTATACCTGCTTTAAATATATTTTCGTTCTTTGGGACTCCATTGGCGATTTAACTCCGTGATCTGTAGATCAGAAGAAAAAGAGAATGATTTATTAATTAAATTAATAAAAGTGGGGATGGGGTGACAGCTGAGCGTCATAGACCTGCTCAGACTAATGATAGCTAGGTACAAATACTCTCAGAATCGGGTGTTGAAATATTATTAATTTTGTAGAATGGGGGTTAGTATAGGAATTTAAATACTTCCCTTGGTTTTGCTTTTAAGTAAGACTCAATATGGTAACGACCGATCCGTGTTGTTACTTGGTCAAATCGCTAGTGATTTTTTGAGTCAAGTCAAGTCAAGTGCTTTTGTGCTTTCAAATTTCTTTATTGCCTTCCTTCTTCGGATTTTGTTGTTTGTTTGACTCCAACAGATCTCTATTTATAGGCAGAAACACAATAGGAATTGTGTCTGCCGGTGGAGTTGCCAATAACGTGTGACGTCAGTGTGGATAAATGAGAATGATTTTCTCTACTCTGTGGCTGCCATTTTGATTATGTTTTGTTGTAGGTAAGTATTTCAGTTTTTGAAAGTTTATTTATAAATTTATTAATGATTTGTCTTCTTTTTTATTTTACAGATTTGTTTGGTCCCTAAGGATTTTGGAGTTATCGTGGGGAGGTTAAACCGCAACATGCAGTATAAGTTATGGTTTTAATTAAAGTCTCAGATCGTGAATGATCTGAGACTTCTATTTGTTTATTATGTTTTATAAATGCTTTTAGGTTTTCTTTTTAGATTTCGCTGGCTATTTAGCGGTATAATTCATCGCGGAAATTATTTTGAGTGTTTGTTCAAACCAACAATTAATAGCCACCTGGAAGTAAAATAGTTTATAATTTGAATCCTTCTCTTTTCGCATCCAGCTTTCTTAGATTGCGCATCATTTGGAAATCGACTTGGATAGTGGTAATAAAATAGAATTATTAACAAATCAACTTTACCTTGGGTATTGACTGAGATAGACATATTTATTCTGGGTATCGACTGGAACAAAATTTACTAACCTAATAACTTTATCTTGGGTACCGACTGAGATAAAGATATTTATTCTGGGTCTAGACTGGAATAAAGTTTATTAAATTAACAACTTTACCTTGGGTAGCGACTGAGATAAATATATTTATTCTAGGTCTCGACTGGAATAAATCTTACTAACTCAACAACTTTATCTTGGCTAGCGACTGGGATAAAGTTATTTATTCTGGGTCTGGACTGGAATAAATTCTCTTAACATAATAACTTTATCTTGGGTACGGGCTGAGATAAAGATATTTATTCTGGATCTCGACTGGAATAAATTCTACTAACATAATAACTTTATCTTGGGTAACGAGTGAGATAAAGATATTTATTCTGGGTATCGACTAGAATAAACACTACTAATACAACTTTGCTTTGGGTCTGGACTGAAGTAAAGTGTCTTGTTCCGGGAAGCGACTAGAACAAGATAATCGCTAACTATCTAATTACCAACGCCATAAAATCGATCTCATGGTTTAAATTGGTGAGTACAATTTTTTGATTGATCATATACTATATTTCATACTGATCATTATATACATATATATAGTGCCATTGTTGAAAGTCGTCTCAGCTTTGACAGTATTGTGTTGAAATTGAAATTCGAAACATAAGTGAAAATAATGAGTAAGCGATTTTATTGAATCAATTTACATAATTGAAGTTTATTTATTCCGGACTGGAATTGAACCTACACTTTTAGAATCGGTCAATGATGGAGAATTGAAGAATTTTAAGAATTTTTTATTTTTAACGATTCCAAATCAAATTATAAATACAAGAAGAAAAAACAACCGTCTCATCCGGGGTTTGAAACCGGGACCTTCCGCTTGCCGGGCGACTGCTCTTACCACTGAGCTAACGAGACAGATGATTTTCCCCCTTGCATCTATCAATTTGTAATTAGCCTACTAAGCCACGTTGCTTTCAGCTGGCATTAACCAGTAACGATGTTTTTTCTTCTTGTATTTATAATTTGATTTGGAATCGTTAAAAACAAAAAATTCTTAAAATTCTTCAATTCTCCATAATTGAAGTTTAGTTGTAAAGTGACGTTATCCAAATAAAGTGTATCTAATATAAGTGAAATTGAATTATGTTAAGTTTAGTTCTAGTTGGAATTTTGTGCATATGTTTGACGTGTGTGTCTAATAAACCACTGACTTTAAAATACTCCCCGGCGTTCTTATTTACAATCCACATTCATATTTATATTTTTCTTGAGTGTTCTCATTGGACAGATGATGTTATGGTCCTTCGTAGCCAGATTTAAAGTCTAGTGGCTTGTGGTTTATAAGTTCACACGTCTTTACATAAGTGAACTTCAAAAACTTTTGGCTAACCAAGCCACCTCCGCAAAAATCCTCGAAAAATCACTCAAGAACTACAAAAATACTATAGTAGAGAAACGAACAAATGGGTTTGTTTCTGCGCGTTTAATCGCCCTGAGTGAAATCTGGTCAGGTTACAAGTCAATACAATTATCCAAGCTAGGCAGGCTTTGGATGACAGTGAACTTGAGAAGTACGAGTATTTTTTATACGGTCAATTTGCAGAGGTGGAAAATAAGTACTATACCTTCCGAGGTATACTTAGGGATGCATTAGATGCTTTTGAGCCAAAAGCAGAACAAAAAATTGCTACAGAAACTAAAACTTATCAGCAATCTATATTTGTTGAAGTTGTACAGAATTACACTTCCAACATTTTCTGGTTCTTATGATTCAAGGAGATCATTTGTGAAGTCATTTGGAAGCCCATTAATATGAACGAGTATATCCTCTTGTGTAAATGAAGGGATGGTGAAAGAAACATTATGAGAGCCGTTCATATGACTGAAGATGCTATTTTGAGGTTGAAAATTTGAAGAGGCAAAGGCATTGTCAGAAAAAGAGGCAAAAAGCCAAGTCCTTTACCTATTGTTCATCTTTTAATTCAGCACATTCATAATTTTTTGTTTCCAAGAAAATTATGATTTCGTCCAACAATTTGAAGAATCGTTTTAGCACTTTATGACTCGAAAGCCATCGAACTTCCATATAATATGGTAGATCGGTGTATTCATATTCTATATCTTCCAGAAATGAAGCAAATTGACGATGATTAAGTCCACGTGCACGAATATAATTTACAATTTTGGTGACCATTTCTAAAACATGTTCGATATTTAAAACTTTGGAGCACAGTACTTGCTGGTGAATAATATAATGAAAATGGTCCAAATTGCTATTACCGTGCTGCTTGCATGTTTCTTTTAATCTTGCAACAACTTCTTTAGTAATACCGGTCATGGTAGGTGCACCATCAGTTGCAATACAAACCAACTTTTCCAAAGGTAACTTATACTTCTTCAAAACTTCCATAGGTGCATCAAAAATATCAGCTCCAGTGGTTGTATTATGCATGGTAATGATTTCCAAAAGCTCTTCACTTACTTTTAAATTAACATCACATCCGCGAATAAAAACGGACAGCTGAGCGATATTTGGAATTTCTGTACTTTCATCAATTTCAATAGAGTAGGCTTGAAATGTTGATTTATGCTGATTTCTCAAATTCTCGGCTATTTCAACAACTCTGCTAGCTACAGTATTTCGACTTAAACTTACACTTTTAAATTTTTTTATTTGTGCTGGACGTAATACTTCGGCCGCTTTAATTAAGCACTCACTTAAATTCCCCTTCAGTAAATGGTTTCGATCTACTTGCGATTAAATGCGATAATATATAACTAACTTTTACAGCAGCTGTATTGTCTTCAACAGATTTAGTGAATACACTTTGTTATTTTTGAAGAATTGATTTCAATTCCGACAATTTGTCTTCACGAAGTCTTGCAACGTATTGGTCATAGTTTGTTTTATGATTTGTGTCATAGTGCCTTTTAAGATTATATTCCTTAGCAACTGAAATACAGTTTCTACATATCAGGCATAATATTTTATTCTTGCTTTGGATACAAAAATATTGCAGTTCCCATTTTTCTTGAAAATTACGACGCTGCTCTTCAATTGATCTTTTCTTACACATTGTTCTTGAAGTTTGATTAGATTTGTATTAAATAACTTTTTAAGTTAATATGAATAAAAAACAAAATCCACTTCAGAGCTCAAAATATCATTCACAAACGGTTGTAAAAACACTACACTTTGTGACGACTTGTAATTTGTAATAAATAAATTTTTAGTTTAATATGGAAAAAAACCAAAATACATCTTAGAGTTAAAAATAGCATTCGGAAACGATTGAGCAAACACTGCACTTTGTGACGACTGTTTTCCATTTAAATATACAAGGCTAGAAAAAGAAAGAAAGAAGAAGAAAAATAACAAAAAAATAAAACCCCCTATTTTACGAATAAGACAATAAACCTGAAAGCACAGATTATATGCAACGAAACGGAATGACAAATGATTCATTTTCGTAAATAAATGAGAAGGGACGGAGTTTTCAGCTCCCGCGCTTTTGTGAAAACAGGTTTTTCTGAAATATTGAGGGATTTTGGTCCTAATTGGTTCCTGTAATCCTGTGTTATTTGAGCAGCACGTTATTCTGTTTACACTCGTTTTGCTCAAAACAGATTAAGTGGGAGAATCTCGTGCTGGATTCTCTGAAGTATTTGGGACAAATGAGAGTTCTATTTGACATAAATTTCACACCTGCTTTCAGCACCTTGACCAAAGCGAAATTTCTCTTTTTCTAAAAATTTCAGGTAGCCTGAGACCGTGAATGTAATTTGGGTCTGAAAAGGTACCTTCGTACTTTCCACCGTACCCGCAAAATGTCGTAAATGCACTTAAATGAGATTTATGTATGTTCGATTTAATTTAATCCTATATCTTCTCTCTTTTTCAATCACTAAATTAAAAATTATTAATACGCAAAATATAAACTGCATACAAATACAAATAAGATTTACTTTAAAATAATTAATTTTAATATTTTTTTGACATTTTTTTTTTACAAAGTCTCGGTGGGCCGCAACGTATGTAATGGCGGGCCGCATGCGGCCCGAGGGCGACGTGTTTGACATGCCTGGGACTCTAGGGTATCATAAAAATTAGCCTTTGACCAATTTTAGCTTTTTTACTTCTTTGTATTGTACCGGTAAGAAAGTAGCAAGCTATAGCGGAACACAATACTTCGCAAAGTCAAGTGCCCGCTTATTGCTAAGTAATGTAATAATTGCTGACATTAAGGCGGCAGTGACTAAACATGCTATTTCGCATAGAGCACGGTCATTGCCCGTTTTGTTTACAACAGCGCAGCTGATTGTTATCGGTCACATTGGCCAGCAGTCTCGTCATCGGTTATAGAATATTACCGCATCATAATAATTACATATGTTGAGGGTCATATTATATTTCCGAGTGCCATGTGCAAGATTTCGTGGTGCACAACTTAACTGGTGTGTGAGTGTTAAGTGAAAAGCAGTCGGAGTCGTATTACATACGCGTAAAAATTAAATAAAAAGTTGTAGTTAATACATAGATTTTGTGTGTTTTATTTGCAAACGACATGAAAACGTTTATTTCTTATTGAATGCAACAATAAAATATTTTTGTCTTAAATCGGTTTCTGATACCAAAATCTAACATTTATAACTATATACGTCTGCAACACCCTGTATAACCAAAAATTAATTTGAATGATACAACTAATCCACAAGAGTTTCCAGTTTCCAATTCATCATTTTCGGAATCTTGAGCTTAATTTTTGAAACTTGCCGGATTTTTTTTCTTTTTCTTCCTTAAAATAATTCCATCGTTCTGCGTCACTACGTCTCATATCTATCAAAATAGCACGAGACGCTTTGGTGCTGCATTCACTAGTTGGTTCTCTGCATTTCACAATGAGAGGAAGTACTTAGTACTTTGCTGCACAATGGAGAACTAAGGCCTCCGTGCTTGGGATAGGGTCTCCTGCCCCTGCCTAAAAAAACGTACTTTGTGATTCCGCAATAACTAAATCCTTCGGAAATATTATGCCTACGCCGTCATACTGTCTCTTTGAGGCTATGTTTTTGGATAGTATGAGAAGCGGTAGGATAACTTTTAGCTGTCCGTAAAGTAGTACATATAGATTTCTCATTTTTAATTCTAGAAATTTTGTCCTTAATGTAAAGAACTGTTCGTTATTACTCGTTAGTGAGTCAGTTCAATTTTGGATGCTCATTTCACAGCAGTAGAATTTTTATGATAAAAGACCATTATACCTCAAGCAAAGCTCAGCTATTAACCAAAATGCTCGTAACTTTAGATTCGACTTTAAAAGAGAGTTCATAACCAGAGCTCCTCATGGGGTGGCATGTCGAAAACTTCAGAGGCAGCTGTCCAACTGACATTATTCCGTGCACATGGAAAGTGAAACCCCTAACAGTGCTTTCTCTTGGTATCTGCTATTATTACCCCCCCCCCCCCCCACGCTCCCCCTCCCCAACACACCCGCCATTCCATGTCATATATTATGTCAATATTCCTTTGTTACAAACATTCATTATAATTTCTCAAGTTTTAATTACCATTTTTTAAATTAATATTTTTTTCCCTTTAAATATTCACATTGGACGCTTTTTCTCTCCTTTGTTGCTAATTAACTGACCTCGTATTTCGCGCGTTCAAAAAGATCAAAAGACTTGCAGCCTTGAGGGGACTTATGATTTTTCATGCTTAATTATTTATTTGTTTGTAAATATTTTGTTTTTTTTATTCCAGTAAATTATACCAACATAAATCATAAAAATAACATTATGAGCTCCATGTCTCAGACCGAATTAAACCCATGTATTTTTGCTCCGGGATTTAATTTTGTTTGTGATTTTCCGAATCAAAAGAGAAATAATAACATTCTTCATCAATCGTGTGGCTTAGTCAGTCGTCAGTGGAAGATCAGTAAAAAAACTTACCCTTTTAAGCAATTTACAGGGTGCCCTGATTATAATTTTGAATTTTGAATCTTATTGGTATGTAGATCCTTGAATTTTCCTTTTAGGAAGAGATACAAGATTTATATATTTCAGACGAGACCCTTTTGTACCATGAAATCCATTATCCATGTTTTAGATTTATCATTTTTAGGGTTCCGTATCCATAGAGTAACTACGGGAACCCTATTACTAATACTTCGCTGTCCGTTCGTCCGTCACCAAGTCGTATCTCATGAACTGTAATAGGTAGACAGTTGAAATTTTCACAAGCCGTGCATTTCTATTGGCGATATAACAGCAAAAATAAAAATTAAATTAAATTAAAAATTAAAGGGGGCGTGCATACACGAAACGTGATTTTTTCGGGTTTTTTTTCCTCGTTTTATTCTCATTCATAATTATTATCATAAGTAGGCATTTTTTTTTTAATCACAGAATTATTATTATTTTTTCAAATGACTGAATTTTTTTTTTCACATGACGCCTACTCTCATTTGAAAAAATAGATAAAAAGTACATAATGTATAAATATTGAACGATGGTACGGAACCCTCTTGCGTGAGTCCGACTCGCACTTGGCCGGTTATTTTGTTTTGTCTTTTCTGAGACATTTTGTATGCAAAACTCGAATTTTAAATAAGGTAACTGTGGACTGTATACATTAATTGAATTTCGAAATTTATGGTGCCTCCGCCACAGCTCCCCTCGTATGCAATGTTTTAAGAATCGTGATGTTTCTAATTTCTTCACACAGAAACAATATAACTCCTAAAAGATTTTCACGCAAACTTCATTAGAGATGCTTTATCTTTTACGGAAATTCTCTTGAAAATGGAAGAATTTTTGGCCATATTCAAACAAGATTAAATTAACAACAAAACCACAATCGTGTATATTTGAAAATTCATGAATTGTTGGTGGTAGGTTTTACAGTTGATGAAAGAGAAGGGGGGCGTCAAGGGAGCACTCATCTAAGGAAAACATAGAATCAAAATTTAAGGGATTTCCGCGTATAGAAGCGAATCTGCTTGAGCAGATAATTCATCATCATAACCTTCGCCGTGTTTGTTCAGTGCGGTAACGCGCTGAATGTTTTCGTAGCTTTCCACTTTATTTATTCTTTGAATATAATTTCCACCGCCTTTCTGATGACTTCGTAATTTATAAAGTTTCTTAACTCTATTCTAAGACTTTTTCGGATGAGCCCTTTTTGAATGGAGGAAGCCACTTAATGTATGTTTGCTTTCCTTCATAACGTGAGCTCCAATTAAATGTTATTAAAAACTTCTATATGATAATTTTATAAAATCATTTTGTATTCGTAGATTACGGAAAAAAAATAGGTATCTTTGGAGGAGGCTATGGAAGATAATCGGGGCTGATTTTTGTTTTGTATTATGTATAAGCGTCACCTAAGATTTTTGAAAGAATGAATAAGCTATGAAATACATACTACAAATAAAAAGATACGTAAAAATATATGAGTAGAGCAACACCCACTGAACTTTAATAATACTCACTACTTAAAAACAAAATCAAATGTACAGTTAAGTGAAATGAGTTATGGAGGTGAATGAGGTTGGTTTGGTTTTACATCACCACAAAATAATATCTTGCTAAATTTGCTGAAATTAGATGACACCCTTTACACAGAATCTTCTCATATTGCATCAATTGGTTAGAAGTAGATTTATTTTTCGTTACTTTATTTTCCTTATACCTTACTCGTTTTACTATTTACTTCATAACTTGATTTTGTCCCTAAAAGTTTTGATTAACTGTTCAATAAATTTTTGTTTAAGTTTTATTTTAAGTTTCAATGGAAATTTTCGTTTTATCCGGATTTTTACATTTCAACTTATAGTGCAGGCTATAAAATATGACACCTTCACTATGCTTTGAAACATAAAACATATTATCTAAAAAACATCACTTAGCATTTAACTTTAAGACATAGGTACAAAAAAAAAAAATATTTCACACCAGGGAAGTGTGTTCCTTTTCTACTTTGACTGAATTGTGGGAAGACTGCTATTCGCAGAATTAATAAAAACCAAGTTCAAAATGGCCAGCAAGGGAGATGCTAGTAATATTTAATAAAATAAATATTTCCGATATTGTTACCGCTCTATACATGAATAAATTTCTACCGAATCAATTCAATTTTCTTTCTTTGTAAAATGTACTCTAAAAGTGATGACGATTATCCCAGAGCTAAATGATATTCAAATGGAATGTGGGGTTGTAGTAAATATCACAATACCAAAATATTCAACCAGCGTTTTAATTATTACGAGATTATGAAAATGACTGCTTCTAGAATCAGGCGAGATTATTTACATTTTATACAAATTCCTTATTGAAATACTTTTTTTCTTCACCTTTGTTTTATGAATGCTTTCTGAAGGATTGTTTTTTTTTTTTCAATTTGCATAAATTTGCAACAGACTGAATTTTTTCAATTAAAAAATAAATATGGTCCAAAAAAAGGTTCCAATCCCGCTTTATATTGCATGCATATACAGGGCGTTCCATTCTTTTAATATCATATGATATAGGGTGGTGGCGTACATCATGACAACACTAGCCATTTTACGTACGTCATTACCACATAAAAATTGATATCCTGATTCCGAGACAATTTATTGTACAGACTTATGACTTCACTAGATAGGTAATCGATGAGGATAATGAAATTGTATACCGAAATTCCAAAATTCGCTTATTAAAAATTCGAATATTCCGACAACTTATATTAATTTATCTACCACGTTTTTCTCTCCGAAATTAAATCTTAAATATCGCTCTATATTCTGGAAGGATGTAATCGTCAAATACTAATTAGCGCTGGATGTTGATATTAATTATGGGGCAGGACTCTTGTATAGGTTGAATATAATATAATACTAGTTGACCCGATAGAATTTGTTCTGTCCAAATTTC
Organism: Dioctria rufipes; assembly: GCA_963924295.1. Taxonomy (NCBI): domain Eukaryota; kingdom Metazoa; phylum Arthropoda; class Insecta; order Diptera; family Asilidae; genus Dioctria; species Dioctria rufipes. Next base: position 123,994 of record CAWUPM010001004.1, on the reverse strand, counting down.
TATAAATTTGCTTGTATACGTTTTGTGAATTTGTGAAAGGCTATTAAAAATTTGTAAATAAAGTAAAAATGACAAAAAACAATGCATTGATTGTGGCCATGAATATTAAATATGAGGAGGCTATTCATTGCAATGCTTTATAATATACGACACTTTTTGTTTTCTTGCCTGGCGCGTAATCAAACAAAGCTGATGGTTTTCCTACACGGGAATAGACGACATACCGTACCAGCAGGAAGCATGGATTTCGATGTTAATGCCGCAAACACTCAATCACTGCCCTTGGGATTTGTTTAGTAGCATTGCGAGTGCAAGGCGCATCGGAAACTTCAAGCGTTTAAAGTCGAATGGCACGTCGGTCGGAATCATTGAGATGCGTGGTATCAAAACGTCTTATCATTTGTACTTTGATCTAAGAATTGTTGTTTCGATTACGTCTCTTACTTCCCGCAAACCGGGCACCATTATAAAGACGTGGTTGGTTGATATTTCGCAACATTATGATTACCGATTAACTTTCAATTGGAAATTGTGAGGCGGAAATCCGGGCAACTCCTGCGAGTTTAAAAATTCCGTTGAATAGTTCACGACATTATCTTGGATAGATTTGTATGTCACCAATTTGCCAGCAATTTCACTTTGAATGTCGAAATTCAATTCATCGACGTCAACGTTTTCCACAGCCGTGGCATATTGAGTTAACTAAACATGATTCTTGTAAATTGAGCAATATTTGGGAACACTTCTCGGAAGAGTTCGGTCATTGATTCTATGAACTGACAAAAATTGCCGGGGAATATATTGATACCACTCGCAATGTCAACGGGGATTTTCAGATTGCCAATGTCCAGCAATTATTTTGAAAATATTTCTCCACATTGGTTGTTCTGTAATGCGGCATGCATGCTGATACTTAATTTGAGTGTCTTGACGTATGTCCATCAAACGGACGAATTCAAACATACGTTAAGTGCATCGGTCGGCGTTGACCGTGGAATCACTGGAAATTTTATTTCTGCAAATTTTTCCAAGACCATAATGAACAAAAGAACTGAAAATTTATGTATATAGTGAAAAATCAAAGTTTTATATGGTTTTTGAGCTTATATTTACAGTTGTTACGAAAACGCCGTTTACAAAATTTGAGTGCTCCACTTTGACAAGTTCTCAGGCAGAAGGGATTACCGATTTCAATTTTTCTTTACCTAAAATCCTTACTCGGACTATTACGAACATTAAAAAAACAAAAAGAGCAAAACGGTCCAACAAACAGCATTTAGTTTTTATTTTATACAGAATATGCAACATTATTATTTTGTTATACTTAATATTTATTGCCCCAATGTGGGCTTAGCATACAAAAAAGGGGGCAGATGCCGATATGCGAAATGATAAAAGTCAATAGTTTTATTCTCACAATTTTTCGCACAAACTAAATAATTCAGGTACTGAAAACAATTCGACTCTACACTAATTATAACTAATTTAATAAAATACATAAATTCAAATAAAATTCACTAATTCATTGATTCGATGATTACCTCTAATACTACAAAGAAATATATATTTCAAATTCATTGAACCTCCACTGCCGTTTTTACTCCGTGATCTGTGGATCAGATGAAAAAAGATGATTGTTAATTAAATTAAGAAAAAGTAGGGTTAGGGTGAAAGAATGAGCATCAGAGACCTGCTTACACTAATTGTAGCTGGGTTCAAAGACTCCCAGAATCGGGTGCTGAAATATTATTCATAAATTTATTAATTTTAAAAGATGGGGTCAGTACAGGGATTTATATACTTCTCTTATTTTTTGTTGTTAAGCAAGACTTAATATCGTATCAGAACTATCGATCTGTCTTGTGGCTTGGTCAAATCGCAAGTGATTTTCTACTTCCAGCAGCTCGCCATTTATAGGCAGAAACACAATGGGAATTATGTCTGCTGGTAGCGTTAACAATAAAGCCCAGCGTCATTCATACATTAAGTCACGATGTGACGTCATCGTGGATCCTAATGAGAATGATTTTTCTGTGCTGTTAGATGCCATATTGGATAAGTCAAAAGATTTGATGGCAGCTAATACCGACAGGTAAGATTTGTATTTCGTGTGGAATATTTATATATTTATTAATGATTTGTTTTCCTTTTTATTTTTAGCTGAAGAAATACATAAACCTGGCGCAGTACTAGGATTGCATTTCCTTTTTTTTTAGTTAAGTTTGGTTTTTGGTTAAAGTCTCAGATCATGAAATGATTTGAGATTTTTATAATTGTTTATGTTTTGACTGATGCTTGCTTTTGTTTTATTTTAGATTACGTTGCTGGTAGCATCGAGGGATCTTCAACTATATTGTCTTCATGGGAGAATTGGTAGCAGTTATGTCAGTGTTTCTCTTTTTCTTTTTAGTTTTTGATTTGAAGATTGTTCCACGACGGGTCATCCTCCCGCCTCTAGGAATGGAGGAATTTAAAATTTTCTGGTTTATGTTCAAACGAGTAGATTTTGTATTTAACCACTTTAACTTAAGATGTTTTTGTTGCAGAAGCCGTTAAATCTGGCAGTGCAGCGTTGTGACCGCGGGATGATTTGTCAGACTTTTTGGCGGATTCAGTTTATGTTGAAGTTGATTTCGTTTAAACAGTATTGCCAACGATTTGCGGAAACGGAGTTCTTCTGAAGTTTAGGCCCATACGCTTCAATTGTTTCTTTTTTAGGTGCCAGTTAGTATTTGTGGATTTATTACTGAGTTATTGCTCATGCCACTAATTATAATTAGTTTGATCATGCCCACAATAATCCTTTGGTATTTATGTGAGTTTCTATGGTGGAGCTTATTATGGTGTTATCAAATTTAGGTATAAGGCCAGCAAAAACTTTTCCTGAGCTAAAGTGTGTGGGTGGAGAATACTCCTGCTTCTTACTGTAGCGTGTAATTCTACTGCTATTGGTAGCGTGAATAACTTTGTAATTGGCCGACAGTATTCTAGTTTTGACGTTTTGCATGAGTCAGCAAATATGACACTTACGTTGACTAGTGTAAACTCTTGCTGAATAGTTAGTTGACCGAACGTAAAGCGTCAGTTCTAAATATCTGCTGCTGTCTTGAATCGGACTTGGTTGTCATTTTCTATGTAAATATTTCGATGATTCTTGTCAATAACCATTTTGTCTGATGACAGCTTTTTGATTTGGTAGAACTGACATGTAGCAGGTTTCTATAAAATATTATAGCAAATTGATGTTGGGTCCATGTAGCTACTTGAGTTTCTATAATTTCCAGATGTAGATGGCTCTGGGGTAGGCCGTCATATGCAAGGCTGGTTTGACAGTTTTTTGCAGATGCAGATAAACATTGTGCTGCAGCCTTTCTCGTACATAAAAAAAATTTTTTTGTATCTGTACTTATGTTAATGTATTTATTGTACTTTCAATTTATTTAATTATCCTGAGCTCTTTAGTATTCTTATTAGGTTACTTAGTCTGTCATGACAGGGTTTTACTTAGTATTATCTATTCTTATGTGTAGGTAATTTGTTATAAATGATATTAACAATGTCTATGCTATATTGTCAGTAGTGTTTCCTTATTTAAATTTGCATTTTATCAGCCTATTGTTATGTACTTCTTTGGGTTTATTGTTTATTAGAATTGTGGAGTTGACTCCATTTTGACCTATAACTTTGTAAGGTCCATCAAAAGGACTTTCAAGCTTCCTTCTTGTACCGATTCTCAGGTATACATGGTCATTTATTTCGAATTTCGAAGGATTGGAATTTATGTCTTTTATAGGCTTTCGCTGTGCTTTTGCTTCTTCGACGTGTTTTTTATTTATTTCATGAGCTCTTTCTAATCTTGTTACTAATTCTTTTGCATAATTATGTATGCTTTCTATTAGTCCTTTGTTTTTCAAGATTTCCGCAGGTAGAGTTGCTATCTTCCCAAAAACTAGCTCAAATGGTGTATAACTCGTATCCATATGTGGTGTCGTATTATAACAAAATACATAGTAGGGAATTAGCTCGTCCCAGTTGTCTTCTTTTGAGAACATTCTTAGATATTCATTCAAGACTCTGTGGTTTCGTTCAATGGACCCTAGTGTTTCATGATGGAATGGTGTGGACGTAACATGTTCTATATTCAGAAGCTTGCAGATATGTTTGAGCAATTCATTCACAAATTCTGTTCCTTTGTCTGTTTTTAATTTTTTGAAACATCCATATTTTAGAATGAATCGTTCAAAAATCGTTTTTGCTACCGAGCTTGCTTCTTTTGTTTCCATTGGGTATGCTTCTATGAATTTTGTTAACTCGCACTGTAGCGTTAGAATATATCTAAAACCATTTGACATCCTTAATGGTCCTACTGTGTCATTTACGATTGTTTCGAAACTAGTGGATGGCGTGTCTGTTATCACTAGCGGTTCCTTTGTGTATCTTGTGTATTTATTCTTTGCGGATTTTTCACATCTGTTTATGTATTCTTTAACCATCTTGTTAAGGTTTTTCCAGATGTACCGTTGTTTTAGCTTATTTATGCAGCGTTTAATTCCAGCATGCCCACCGTGCATGGTGTCGTGGTATTCTTTGATCAATTCCTCCTTTTTCTTGGGATCATTAATTTTTATTGGGGGTTCATAAAGTAATATTTTTAGTGGTGTTGCCTTACCACTTTTATTATTCTGCTGCAGCTTATTGAATTTCTTCTTGAATTCATTTATTTCCATATAGTTGAATATAGCATCGTCCTTTGCGAGTGCTAATTGTTTAATGTTATTTTCGTTCATCTTTTGTATCAGCTTCTCCATTATGTAACCAGAGTTAGATATAGGATTATCGCTGTACTGAACGGTTACCCCTTTCTTAGTTATATTTATTTTTGGCAAGCTTTGTCTTTTTCTTTGCACATATGCTGGATCTAATTTTATTTCGAATTGAATCTTTACTATATTTCTTATATCTGAGAGGGATGTACATTCCCATATATAGAATTGGTCGGATTCTACATTGTCCCTTTTTTTTATTCCGTTTTGCTGCTCTTTCGCCATATTGCGTGTGATAACATTTACTTCCGTCGGTATCATTGACTTTAACTTGTCAGAATCTATCTTTATTCTTGACAAGGCATCTGCGTTTGTGTTCATTTTTCCTTGTTTATACACAATCTCGAAGTCATAATCCATAAGGTCTAAACGAATTCTTGTAAACTTTGATGATGGATTCTTGTGCGTGAAAAGACTGACCAGCAGTCGGTGATCTGTTACGACCGTGAATTTATTGCCATAGAGATAGGGTCTAAAAAAATTTATTCCCCAGTGAATTCCAAGCAATTCTTTCTCGATAATTGATTTGTTTAATTCGTGCTTATTTAATGTCTTACTGGCATATGATATTGGCAAATCTTGTCCAATTTCGCCTTGCGAAAGCACTGCTCCAAGCGCAAAATTTGAAGCGTCGGTCGTTAAAATGAACGGTTTGTTAAAATTTGGATATTTGAGAACTGGTGAAGTTATCAGCTTTGTTTAGAGTCTTTCGAATAATATCCTGCATTCTTCTGTCCAAAGAAACAACTTGCTTTTCTTTAGGAGTTCATTGAGTGGTCGAGCAATTTCTGCAAAATTCGATATAAAAAGTCTGTAGTAGTTGCAGAGGGCTACAAATCGTCGCACGTCATCCACGTTCTGTGGTGCTGGATACATTCGTATTACTTCATGTTTACTGAGATCGGTTTTGACTCCGTTTTTTGTAATTAAATGGCCAAGACATAGTACTTCAGGTTACAAAAAGTTGCACTTGCTTGGATTAAGCTTTAAATTGTATTTTTGAAGTCTTTTTAGTACTCTTTCCAGATTTTGATTATGGTCTTTAAGACTACAGCCATGTATTATAATATCATCGACGTATATAAATGCGCCGTCATCTAGGCCGCTTAGTGCAATAGAGAGCATTCTTTGAAAGCTGTTCGTTGGAATCTTTAGTCCGAAGGGTAATCTTTTAAATTGATAGTGCCCCTGATTGGTTGAGAATGCTGTTAGTTTTCTTGAATCATCTTCGAGCTCTATTTGATGGAAAGAATTTGTCATATCGAGTGTTGAGAAGTATTTCGCTCTTCCTAGTCTATCTAGGATGTTTTCTAACCTTGTTAGAGGATATTTATCATTTATTACTTTTTTATTTAACTGCCTGAAGTCCAGAACTAGTCTCCATTTCTTTTCGTCACCAGATTTTTTTGGTACTATGAGGAGTGGTGAGTTGTATGGACTTACTGAAGGCTCGATTACATCACTCTGTAGTAGCTTGTCGACTTCTTTGTTTATTTGGTGGATTTGTGAGTGTGGCAACCTATAGTTTTTTATGTAGACGGGGTTATTATCTGTTGTACTAATGTTTTGTTTATAAAAATCATTTGTTGATAACCTCTCGTCTTCTGCGTGAAATACTTCCTGATATTTTCTACATATTTCTTTAATTGAACCTTTAGCGTTTTCATCTAACCCTTCTAATTTGAATTCTTGTAAGAGTTTTTGAAATCGTTGTTCTGTGTTATCTCTTTTTGGCATTCTCATTATCCTATATTCTTTCAGCACATGTACCCTTGATGCGAATGCTTTCAAAGTCACTGTATGGTTATTTGAATTTAGCAGTTTTATATGTTGTACTCCATGCTTTGGTATGATTGTGTTACTTAAGAAGACTCCTTTTATTAATTCTTCACCGCAGATTACGCTATCTTCATCAACGTCGAGTGTTATGGCTTGAATAATCTCAGTTCTCGCTGGTATTTCTATTTCATTTTCATATTTGTTTGCCATTGGTATAGTCAGTTCTTCAGTGTTTGTTGCTACAGTTATCGTGAAAGTTTCATAATCTATTTTACATCGGTATTTCATTAGAAAATCTCTTCCTATTATTCCATGAGTGGTAATTGGTGTTTGTGTATCCACCATGTGAAATTTATGTTCTATGTCATTGCCTTCATACGTTAACTGTAACTTCGCTGTGCCCAAGGAATATGTCTCATTATTCGTTATTCCCGTCATCTTGCATTGTTCATTTGTGTCGATTGCCTGATTTAATAAATGTACTTTACAGATAGAGATGTCTGCTCCTGAGTCAATGAGGAAGTTTAATTTTGATTTTGTGAACTTGTCCATCAGCGTTATGTAATTCGTAGTGTAACTTCTGATGTTGTAAATTTTTGAATTTCGAATTACTCTATTCTGTGCTGATTTTCTCCTGGACTTTGCCCATTGCTCGTTTCCTGTAGAAAATTTACACTTCTTCTCTGGTTTTGTTGGGAGTTTCTATAGAAATTTCTTCCACTACTATTGTGATTATTATTGTTATTGTTCCAATTTCTCTGCTTCTGCCAACCATTGTTTCTGTTTTGGTTGTTTAGTTGGACCCTGTTATTTGTTCTATTTTGGTAGTTTTTCTGGTACCTATTGTCATTGTTGTTTCTGCAATTATGGTTTCTGGAGTTAGTGTGGTTTCCGTAATTATTGCGGTGTCTATTTTGTTGAATGTATTGATTTCTGTTGATATTGAGTATTCTTGATTCATTTATTAAGGGTTGCTCAACTTGATTTGCGAGGCTTATGGCATCTATTAATGTTTTTGGCTGTGATGCCATAATTGTTGGTTTGAGGTGATCATTCAGTCCACTCTGAAACGTACTCAGCCCAACTTTGTCATTTAATTTGCAGATCACTTCCCTGTGTTCTTCTCCTAATTCGTTTATCTGCACTTTGTTTAGTTCTGCAATTATTTCCAATATCCTGTCTGAGAAATCTTGAACTTTCATTCCATTCTGTTTGCAATTTGCTAGTTTTTGTTGTAAGTTTTGCGTGGTGTTTCTTGTTTTGAAAGCCTCTGTCAAGGCTGTCTTTAGGTCTTTTAGTGTTGTTGGTTTAGCAACTGCGGACAATTTATTTCTAACTTTTTCACTCAGGCGTGCTAGCCATACGAATTCTATTAGCTGTGGCTGTTCTTCGTTTTTTAATGTTTTTCTGTACATCTCTACTAAGCTTATAAAATTTGACAAATCTTTTATATTGCCTCCAAACTCTGGCAATATTTTAATAGCTACAGCTAGGTCAAATGTGTTCGAGCCCATTTTTCTGGTTTTACTTTGTGGTTCTTCTTGATCTGATTCATCAAGTTCTGAATCTTCTGTGTTATCCAAAATCGTTTTGGTTGTTTCTTCTAAAATCACATTAAGTTCTATGAACTTTGTGTTAAATTTATTCTGCAAGTCTTCCGCTTGCTTTCCTTTGTTTATGCATATATTCGCATCAAATTCCTTTTTGATTTGCTTGGCTGCAGCTTGTTTTTTTAATAAATTTCTGCTTGAAAATACTCTTTGCGGATTCTTTGTAAATGTCTCTAGCAATTTCTTTATCTCAGTAAAAAGTCTCTCGCAATTTTCCATGTATTTATTTGTAATTATGATTAAAGTGTTATAGAATATTTAAAAGAAATTAACTTAGTGATTATATATTTATAGAGCCCCAAAAAAAAAATAATATTGCTATAATTAATTAAATTACATAAAAATTTATAGTTAAATTGATAAAATTTTTTTTTTCTTTTTTTTTTTTAATTTCAGCAAGCTTGTTTACATTTCTAGTAACACTTTTATTAATTAATTTTTGTACAAACTTTTTCCCTAAGTAAAACGTGACAGCTAGAAGGATGATCATTATTACAATAGTCACGGCTGTTGGTACATGCAGAAGGTCGTGAATGGTTATAGATTGTCGTGTCGTTCCTGATGCTGCTGCTGCATTCTGTGCTATTATTATCTCTTTCGATTGAGGTTTTCCCATCTTAATCCGTTAAGTTTCTGTATTAGCTGTTTCTTTAGATTCTTATCTGCTGTTATGTGGATCACCCTATATAGCTCTGCGATTTGCTGCCTAAGTCTTACAGCTATGCCGCCTCTTTTCTTTTTTGTCTGCTTTTGTACTGTATATTCCTCTCTTGGTTGTTTGTCCTATTGTGATCTCTGTCTGCATTCACAAATTGTAATCGGTTTGGGTCCTGCTTCTGGATTTTCTTGGATGGCTTCTTCTATGGAAATATTTGGTTTTTTGTCACTATTGTTTTCGATTTTGTTTTTTCTTCTGGAGGTGTTTCTGTTTCCTCTATGTGTTTTCTCTTTCGATAAATAGTTGGTGCTTCCAAGTTGTTTTTTTGCTTGATAGATTGCCAAAGTTCTTCCGTAGTTTTCCCAGCATTCGGTTTTAGTATGGTTATTTGTTGTTTTGGAGTTGTGAGGCGTCTAAGTGCTGTTCTCTTTATAATTGCTGGATCTTCTAGATGTTCTGTCGTTGGTCCGATTTGCAGGGTCGCCATGTAATGTTTGCTTCAGACAATCGTGTAATGCTGTTCATGATTAATCAAATTTAATAGACGAACTTTGATTTTAATTTTTTAAATAGGCAGAAGGCTGCCGAACTTACTTTTGATGGCTTGAGAAGCCGCTGTGGTTTTATTAAGGCAGAATATGCCGCTTCAGAGATGGGATGGCAGAGTATGCCGATGTTGTAAGGTATAATATGCCGCTGTTTAATAGGATGGCAGAGTATGCCGATGTCTGCTATATATTGAGGCAGAGTATGCTGCTGTTTAATAGGATGGCAGAGTATGCCGATGTTGTCGCGAGAAATAATAGACACCTTTCGATAGTCAAATTAATTCTGATTTTTATTGATCAGGCATTGGTTATTTATACAATTTTCTTACATACTAAACAATGTGTCTAATTATTCTAAAGGGGGGACTTATTGCAGAATTGCAATACTTGAAGCAATAATCGAATTCATTGATCATACAATTCTGATCACTGAACTTCATAATGAATCACTTCTTATTGATTTGGTAGAGCGATGACCTCAGATACATTTATGTTTTCATAATTGAACGTTTTTGCTTGCAAAGCGAAATTTGCGTATGTTGCAAATTCCTCTTGAGGTCAAGCAAATTTTGTTTGTTTTGTTTTTCTTTTCGTTTATCGTTCTGATTTCTGTTTATTTTTCTTGTCTGTGGTCATGGCTCTACAATGCATGGTTAAGGCATGTAACATTATCTGTTTGGAGTGACTACGAGTTAAGTTGAAAGATTTTATTCTTTCATAGCTTTACACTATACATCTAAGGATCCCTTGAGATGCTTATTAGGCTCGTACTTTTTACTACTTTATAGGATTATTTTTAATTTCTATTTTAGGATTAACAAAAGGTAACTCTTCAAACAGATTCCAAACATACACGGTAACTTTTCAAAGAAATTTCATGCCCACATACCTACCTATATCTAATAATCCTATAAGAAGCATTGACTACAAGTAAAACGAAGTTCATTTTAATCCAATCAACATACAAAACCATGGCAACTAGAATTTTAAAAATGGTGTTTAAACAAACAAACAAAATTAATACCAAGACAAAACCACTACTCTCCCACCTTCTATCTGAACGATGACATCCATTTAAAATCATGGCAAACAACAAGTTCAAAGCGAATAAAAAAGACAATTATGTTCTAAAAAAATTGCATTCGGCGCTTATCTGACCGAAATGCACCTACGTTTCCAGGAAAATTTATTTTTTCGCTTGTGTGAAAACCCCGTAAAAAGCAGACTAGAAATACTTTATAAACGTGTAGTGGCTCAGATTTACTGCGGACCAAAACTCCGTTTATTATTCTTCTAACAATAACCTTTTACCGAAGTGGCTCACCTTATTCCAGAATTTTTTTTATTTTTTTGTAAAATGAATCTTTACAGCAACAAAAGTTAGAACATGAGAAAATCGCTGCCTGCAGGTCCTTTTGAATTCATAAAATTAATATCATTGAGAACAAAGAAACGCGGAGGTAAACTTTTATTCTTTTTTTGTTTTGTTTTTTGTAGAAGAAGATGTACTATGCACAAACAACTGAATTTCAAATCCTTGGTATACATGTATATCTGGTGGTTTCCAGATAATTGAATGGAAAATCCGGAAATTAAAAACGATAAAGTTTGCAGCAAATATTGTAAAATGAAAACAACTCAGGATACTCAAAAATATCTACACATGAGTAGAAGAGTCCTAGATAAAAATATATTAGAAGTTAATTGAGTTCTGGAATGCGTGGTTGACTTTCCGAGGAGGCAATTTACGTCGAGAATAGACCTGCTACTATAGGTAAACCGATGTATGATTAATATTGAAAATTGTATGCGAAAAACGAAAACAAAATTTCAGCAATACATTCGCTAAATAAACAGAAAATAAAATTTCGGTCTATGTAAAAGAATGTGAAATATTTTTCACCTACGTTTGTACTATTTTTTTCCTATAAACGGAAGCAAATACACTTCAAAGTTTTTTAGAGGATTAAACATATTTACAAATACTATTTGATGTACAGGTGCAATTATGCATGTATTAGAAAATCTTAATTATACTAGTGCTGGGACTTAAACAAATACTTATAACTTTCAAAATAATACTAAAATATTTCACTTTAATTACTTTAGTACTTGAAAATTTGTACGTAAGTATTTTTCGATTGATTTACTCTTAGTTGCCCAAATTTAATACAAGTATTCGGATTGCGGTACAAATACCGAAAAGCATTTATTTCTGTTTATAGGGAAGTTCCAGTAAAAACGGGTCAAATAAATCCTGAAAATTTTTTAAATTTTTGTTTGTTGGCCTCCTATGGGCTTTGATAGTTCTTTTGCTTCATAGTGCATTTCACTGCAACGAAACTAGGTAATTTCGTTGTTCCAGCACGATTTCGTCGAAATCATTCTCGTAATCACGTAATTTCCAATACAAAAAACTTAATCGAAATCATCTCGTTTTTGGGCAATTTCAATGAAATTACGCCTGAATTTACGAACATTGGCCTGAACGCGTCTATTTTTGGTTTCCATTTTTTATCAAAATTTTTCATTTGACATTGATCAACTTTTTAAAAAGAATTAAAATAAAATTATATATCAATGTCTGTTTATTTTGTAATGTAGCTGCTACTTTAACAATCAAATAAATTCCAAAATTACACTTTACTTCTAGGTTCTTACGACTTTGGGAATATATGCAAAAGTTCAGTTGCATGTATTGCGTATGCCCTTGAATGATTTAAAGGGTTTTCCAATAAGAGGTGTTATCCGCTATTTCGATAGATGTCACTTTTGGAGCTGTTATTTTTTGACATTTGACAAGTAGAAACTACGCCATTAATAAAAATGGAACCGTACATGATTCAACAACGCATTGAAATTATTAAAATTCACTATAAAAATGGTGAAAATGTGGCAGAGACGGTTCGTAAAACTCGAACATTTTGGGTCGTCGTGAAGCAGCTTGTCGTACCGCAATACAGAAATTGGTAGAAAAATTCGAGCTGTCGGGACAAGTTAGTGATGTGAAGATTAAAACCCGTGCACGTCGCTCAAGAACAGCCGAGAATATTGCTGCTGTAGCCGAAAGTGTTGAAGAAAACCCAGGTTTGTCCATTCCTCGTCGTTCTTTGGAATTAGGCATTCCACAAACGTCATTACACCGTATTTTGCATAAAGATTTGGGTCTTAAGGCTTATAAAGTTCAGTTAGCACAAGAACTCAAGCCGGTCGATCATCAACAATGTCGAGTCTTTGCTGATTGGGTCCTTGAAATGCATGAAAATGATCCGGAATTCCATCGAAAATTCATCTTGAGAGATGAGGCCCATTTCCACCTCGATGGCTTCGTCAACAAGCAAAATTGTCGCATCTGGGGCTCGAAAAACTCAAGAGTTTTTGTTGAAAAGCCTCTCTATCCTCAACGTGTGACTGTTTGCTGCGGTTTATGGTCCCGCGGGGTCATTGGACCTTACTTTTTCGAAAATGAGGCTGGAGCAACAGTTACGGTGAATGGATTGCGCTATCGACAGATGATTAATGATTTTTTATGACCGGAAATGGATGGTATTGATCTGGACAACGTTTACTTTCAACAAGACGGCGCTACGTGCCATACAAGCAACAAAACCATTGATCTTTTACGGGAAAAGTTTCCGGACCGTGTTATCTCTCGAAGAGGTGATCACAATTGGCCACCGATATCTTGTGACTTAACACCTTGCGACTTCTTCCTTTGGGGCCATGTGAAAGAGAAGGTCTACGCCAACAGCCCAGCGTCGATTCAAGACCTCAAAGATGGAATTCGTAAGGCTATCGAGGACATAGGAAAATTTCATGAAAAAGTTATGGTCCTGTAGGCATGGTCGTGGTGGTCATTTGACTGATGTTATATTTCATTATTAACGGCATACCTTCCACTTTATAATGAAATAAAGATCCGATCATTTGCCTCAAAAAATGGCATTAATTCTTTGAACATCAAAGTAACACCTCTTATTAGAAAACCCTTTATTTGATTATTATTCTAGCTAATTCAGGATCTTATTCTACCTTAATTACTTTTCGACATATATTTAATTTTATGCATCAGACTTAATTCACATTTTTAATCATCATAATGCTAACTTAATTAATATCTTTCTTCACGTGCTTCATTAATATGCTGTGCTTGGATATATTTAATGATTATTTGCAGAAACTTAAAAATATTCTGCCACCAAATATTAATTTTATCACCAATCAAAGGAAATAAAACAAATACTTATCCTTAATTTAATCAGAATGTTCGTTTAACACCATAAAATTTTGGTAAAATAAAGTACCTTGGTACGTTTTATATATGCTTGAATGTACGCTGCACTTTCAAATAATTTCATAACATGATCTGATGCTTAGTGCATGTGTGATCATAATCGAAAAATGAGAGTTTCTGTAGGAAACACTTCGTACTTGTAGACTCTGAGCGGCTATTTTGTCGTAAGATCCACAAGAAAATTGCAAATTTTGCATGTTTATCGGTTTCTACTGACTTAGGCAACTGTTTCCAATAATGCATCAAATAATTTATTTTTAATTATCCTGCTCTATTGACTACCACAGAGGGAACACCCCGTGTAAGAATCTCCAATGAACTGTATAGCAGATAAGTTATTGATCGTTTTCGCTGCGATAGTGAAAAACTTGTGTTAGAAAATAAATATGAAATTTGCAATAATATAAAAACACACAAACAATTCCCATATTGGCACCATGATTAATATTAAAGATAAATATTTATATTTATTTTTTTTATTTATATTTAAAATTATTTATACCAATGAATATATAAAAGTATTTATAGGATTTTTCATATAAACTTAAGTAAATTTCAACGTAAAAACACGTGTAAGATTTGTTTATCTCATATTCATATAAATTTTATAGGTAAAAGTTTATACACGAAGTTATGATAAGGCTTTATAGTGAATTTTATACGAATTTTAGATAGAATTTATATATACAGAGTTACATTTGAGTATGAATTCAAGTGGTTCAGATTTTATATTAAACTCCTATAAATATATACTTAACATCTTACATATTTACTATATGGAAAGCCCTTCCCTATCCCTTTCCGTATATAACAAATTTAAATATATGAGAGAGTTGAAAGCTATTCTGCATGCAACTTAGCTGTTCAGTTCAAAGTCAACAGTTGGAGTGTGCGCTTCGTGTTTCGGTAATTAAAATCATATGTTGGTGGTCAATAAGTTTAGTTGTATTAAAAATGTTTTCGGGAATATATTTGCAAATTCAGTGTGGTGAAAACAAAAAAATTATTAAAGTTATCTCAAAATCTTCCCTGGAGCTTTCGTATGAACATTTTGTTTCTGCAGGTAAAAGTGACTTATTTTTTTTTAGCAAATTTATTTATTTTGAAGTGACGTGCAAATAAAGTGATTAAATTTTCATCTATCAAGCCTTAACCGCGTTTGATATCGAAGAGGAAGATTTCTCTGGATTTGAAACATGTTTGGATTTCCCCGTAAGTCCTGAAAACTTCCTGGAATTTGTGGGACAGTACTATATTCATCAATGGTTTTTTCTTAAAATTAAATTAAAATATATTCCCAAAATGCAAAGTAATCAAACAATATGTTCATAATTATACTCATTCTAATGAGAATTTACAATTATAGAAAATGATTTAAACGTAGGTACAACTTCATTTCGTACATCTACTCCAGGCTGTCTTAAACGGAATAATGCTGAATATGGACCAAGTGTTTACATAACGGCAGATGTGTGTATCAATTTATAATTTAATAAAGTATATGACTTATTTTTCGTGTTTTCTGATATGATAGCCCTTAAGTTATATATAAGTCAAAATAACAACGGAAAATTATTATTTCAAGAGTTCGAAAATAAGGGCACCCTTTCCGATACGAATAGACGTAGGCTTATAACATTCGCAGCCACTTATATCGAAGAAAACTTTGGATACAATCCACAAAAGGATGTGTTGTTTGCGCTATCATCTGCTTGTGTTACTCTCTTTCCATGTTTAAAGGCTGAAGGAGAAAATGAACTGGTGGGTTTTACCATATTGTACATAAATATTTGAAAATTAGATATCTAATTATCTCATGTTTCGCTTCAGGATCCTTTTATAAATATGTTAGCTCATCAGTTGGATTTTTACAAACTAAATTGAAAAATGATCGAGCAAAGAATCGAAAATTAGATAAACAATTTTCATCAATTGAAATAGATTCGGCTGAAGTTTTGGAAAAAAGAAGTGACACTAGTGTTGAAACATTTGATGAAAGTCAAATGAGGAAAGATTTTCTTCAGTTAAAGACTGCAGTTTTATCCGATCAAATTGAATATATAAAAAGGATATTGAAGTCAACTCTCATCTTCAGACGGCAATGTACGGAGTTACAGAAGAACCCATTTGAAAATTATAACATCTTCTTCATTTGTCCTGAGTTGGTAATGTATATATACATATAATATGAATTGATATAATTTAATTAATTTCTGTCTAGATACATTACGACTTCGATCTCTTCTATTCTGAAAAGCCCTCTCTGTCAACTCAATGGAGAAAATACCATCCAATTGTGTTTACTGCTGTGAAAAATTCTGGGAAATCAATTTTATATACCGAACCCTTACGAGAAAATGGTTAGTTTTGATTTTCTTAGTAAGAATTTGGAGCGTTATATTTATTTTTTATCATGCTTTTAAAGACTGGGACCCCGCAACTATCTCAATTTTGAATATGCTGAAATTACTTCCTCCTCCAGCAAATGGGAAGAAAAAGTTAAGCCGTGTTACCGACGAAGAAGCAGTTAATTTAATAGTTATACTAAAAGAGGTAAAGAAGAAAAAAGTTGGTCTCTATATGTACATATTTCAACATCATATATTTTAATTCCAGGCTGGGCAAACTACTGAAGAACTTTTGATGGGATCCGAAAAAAAGCTCCTTATATTATGACCATTGGAAACTGTAAGTCAAATATTGATCAATATTTACTAGTATTTTATAATAAACTCTTCCAACTTCATGTACATTTTTGGAAGCTTTGGACTTAGTTTTTAAGCTTCACTTTCTTTTAAATATTGAGTATGACCATAATCTAAGACTTGTTTGGAGTTATATACAATATTATATTTATAATATAACAGATGATTTTGACAAAAAAACAAAGAGTGAATGTTCTATTACTTCAGTTGTTAAAAAAGTACATCTTAAGTTAAAAAAGCTCTTAAGCTCCAACATTAACGTCACTGAGTAATTAAATAATTTAACGTAATAGTAATATCTATTATCTATGCAATAAAATGAAGTATTTTTGTTTTTTATGCAGAGTGGAATCTGAACCAATTTCTAAAATTATTAGCCACCTTAAGTTAGTACATTCATTAATAGATTCAAAATTCTTGAAATTACCTACTCTGGCTTAAGAAAACATGTGACAAAATGCAATAATACAAAAATTAATTGAAATTATTAATTGTAAATTGTTTGCCAAAAGAAGAACTTTCCTGTGAAATAGCAGAATTAAATAATAATATTAATAGTATCGTGAGTAATAGTAACATGGACTGTAACTCTTCAGAAAATAATTTAAGTACTGGCGCCCAATTTATTGACTTTATTTCAAATTTAAATGTGTTAGGACTCCCAAACACCACTATTGATAAAATATTGTCTCATACTAATAACCTTGTAGAAAACATATCAAATAGTCTTAAGGAAGTAATTCAAACTGAAGCCAATGTTTCCAAAATGAAAGAAAAATCAGAAGATATTATTCGTTACAATCGTTATTTTTAAACAAATTCGATACAAAATATAAGAGAGATAATTTTTTTCCCGATTCATCATTTTTTTGTTAAACCAACTGAGATTGCAATTGGTACGCGATGGGATCGTAGATATTGCCGCAAAAGAAGAATATGGAGACGTTGTCTCATTCAAAATACTTTCCAATACATTTCAATAGTAGACACACTTAAAGCTTCCTTAAAAAATAAAGTTTTAATGAATTTTTTTTTTTTTAAATATCATGAATGTGTTGTCGACAATCTTCGGGGATTTAGCTGTGGCACCACCTGTAAGAGAAATAGTTTTTATATCGAGAACTCAAATGTGATCGAAATTATGCTATTTTACGACGCTTTTGAATGTACAAACCCTTTGGCAAGTCGGAAGTCTGTGCATAAAATTGATGCAATATACATGACTGTCAGGAATTTACCTCTTCCACTCTTATCACAATTAAATTCAATATATTTAGTAGCTCTTTTTAATGCTAATGATGTCAAAGATGGTGTAAGCTATAATGAAATACTTGAACTTATCGTTAAGGACTTGAAATTGTTGGAAACTTCAGGTATTACTGTAGATGGATTTAAATTAAATGGGACTTTAATTGGATTTTCCCATGATAACTTGGGGGCAAATCTTCTTTTAGGCCTCTCAGGCAGTTTTAATGCTAATTATTTCTGTCGATTCTGTGAAATTCATAAAAATGATGCACAAAAAGAATTCGTTGAAGATAGTACGAAATTACATTCGACACAAAGTTTGAAACAAAATATTAGAGAAAATACAGAAGATCTAACTAGGTCGAAGGGTGTAAAATTTTTCAGCATTTTAAATCAGTTAGATAATTATAATATAATTGATAACGCTACAGTTGATCCCATGCACGATCTTTTAGAGGGTGTTGTTCCATATGCAATACTAGCTTTTTTTAATGCAATGGTTGACGCAAAACTAATTAACTTTAGTGATATTAATAACAGGATTACTTCTTTTATTTTTAGGTATTATTGGCGTCTTCTGCTACTGCATATACCGTTCATATTTGGCGATTTAATTACAAAAATGGAATGTAAGAAGTGGGAAGCCATGGAAACTATAATCCAAATAGTAACAATTGTGTTTTCAAAATCAATAAACATTGAAAAAATAGATCTTTTAAAAGCATTGATTGGTCGGCACTTGTATCTGGTTGTACATGAATTCACGTTACGTCTTATCCCAAAACACCATATATTAACACATTACCCCACAATAATTCATAAAATGCGACCTGTGTCTCATTTTAGTACAATTAGATATGAGTCAAAGCATTATACATTAAAATCATTGTGTGTTAATTTAATATATAAATAAATCTTTTCAAAACAAAAATTTGCTTTTACTTTTGACTATAGTTACTTAAGAAAACCAATAAAAAGGGGCAAACTCTTACCAATTAGTGTAGATTTTCTTCACGAAAATGAAAATCTTATTCATTGCTTAAGATATGAGGAAAATGAAAATATATTACTGGTAAATTGCATAGAACAATTTTATCATATTCGACCCGATTTGTTTTTAGTTTGTAACAAGACAGATAAAAACAAAGGCTTTATGAAGATTAAATATATAATTTTTTATAAAGAAGAATATTTTCTTTTGTGCACGACAGTAAAATGTATCTGCTTTGACAAATTCCATAAAGCCTTTGAAATAACTGAAGCTGATATCAATGATCTATCTATTGTGAAGAAATATTCAAGCCATGAAAATTGGGAAATATTTGATTCTGCTATTTCAAGAAAAACTCATAAAACATACATTTTGAAAAAATTTCTTTTTTAAAGTAGGTATTCTTAAGTTTTTTATTTTTTCTATGTAACTATGTACAAATGTATTATACGATTTTGTTTTCTTTTGTAAAACAGACTGAATTTTATACTTTTTTAAATAAAAATGGAAAAAATTTAAAACATAATGTGTTATTTTATTTACTACACGGCATAATAATATTTAATTTATAATCTTTTACATTCTATACAAGGCGATATAAATATTGTATAGTAATTTGTAGTAGGTTTTATAACTTTTCTTCATTTATTCATTTATAAGCGTTTGAGATTACTTTCATTATTTTCTCCTAATACTTTCAAGTATACTATCCTAAGGTAAATTTTATAAGTTTTGGATATATATTTCATTTATAGACGTATGGGATAAATTTTAAACTTTTCCCTATCAATTTCAAGTATACTATCCTAGGGTTAACTTCATAAAAACCTCCTATTAGATTGTATAAAGTCTCATTGTATACAACCAGTATGAGATTTTGAATGGACATAGGAAAATTTATAAAATTAATTCCAAAATTTTTAACCGTGTAGTGATAGTGGAGATCCTGAAGTTTTTGTGAGATGAAAGATAAATTTGGTATTCGATGGATCTCGGCACGTTTTATTCTAAACCTGCTTAGATCAACGGCCCATGTATATACATATAGTCCTTACTTTCTGTCTGATTAATTCAAGCTCTCCTATCATTAAAAAAAAAGATTTGGCCTTAACTTACAGTATAAAACTAGAGGGGGCGAGGGGAGAGAGAGTAATAAGTGGAACCAATTTTCTACAGAGTGAAGCTTTAGGATATCTCCCAACTGAAACCCACACAAGAAACATTTTTCGTTGTAAATATAGAACTGCAATTACTTTATTGGGCGTATTGAGCTCCATGCATAGCTATATTCTACTATAGGCATAGGGTCAAAAATGTAGTCATTGTCGTTTTGGGACCTATGATGTTTGTCTTCTTGAGGATCATCGGTGGTGTTGACACATTCCGAGTTTCCTTTCATTGGTGTGTCAACATTAAGCTCATTTTTAAATTACGCAAAAATATTATAAAAAATAATGCGTTGTTCTCTGGAAGCATTTACGTACACTGTAAAAAATGTGCGTAATTGTTGCCACAAAGCTTAGGTATTTTTAACTAAAATATAGGGAGTGTTGCCTAAAATGTAGTGAATATTCCCTACATTTTTGGGTATATTTCCAACATTTTAAGGAATATTCCCTACATTTTGGGAGAAAATACCTAAGCTGTGTGGCAACAATTGTGCACATTTTTTACAGTGTACATCGCGTTAATTATTTTGAATTGCATTTCATTTTCTCTACCCTATTTACCTTTCCATAAAAGATACAAGTTTTTTTCTAACACGGAAAGAAAAAATTACTGATATTAAGAAAATGTTGATAAATATGACTTTGCGCCAAGTAAATTTTTGTTGTTTTCTGGAAAACCTATTCTTGATTCAACTTTCGTTTATTGTATCACTATCAAATAAATCAAACTAAATGCATGGGATTATATTTTCTTACTTTTAGTATTAAAATAATAAAACTAGAGATGTTTAAAATTCCTATCGATAATTTCTTTCTTATATAGGTACAGAATACATTTATGCCAGATTCAAGCGGCCTGTTTACCCGAATTAAACACTGAAAGAAATGCTATGTATGTCTTATTTTGCCAATAAATTGAATTTTAGTTTTGATAAATTGTATACCATGAAACGTAAAGATTAATAAAACTAATAAACGATTTTATTTAACGTATTAGTATAAGTTAAGACGCATTTCATTTACGTTGCCACAACAGAACAGGGAATCATATTTCATACACGACACCATAGCCGGAGCCCATTGCAAGGCCACAAAATTTTATGCTCAGGCCGGATTCTGTAACTTGGAGAGTTTGGGAGATGAGAATTTTCATTTTCCCCGATTAAAACTCCCTAACTCTCCACTCGCGATTCTCTAACATACTTGGGGAGTTAAAGAAAACATGAGAAGTATAGAAATATTGAAAGAAAGCTAACTCGGTGTGGGAGGGTCGTACAGCATTGGGGTTTTTCATGCGGATTTAGGATCTAGAGTACAAAACTATCCGTGAGCAATTTCTGGGGGATGGGGTCGTACCACCCCCATAGGGGGTTCTCCAAAATACGTTATGTTTGGTATCAAATTAAAGACGGAGAAGCGGGTAATCGAGTGGTGTACTTTTTTTTGATCATTTTAACTTGATAACCGATTTTTACCGCCGAAAAACGGGTTTTTTGCACTTGGGTCATATACACTCCAGTTGCTACATTTTGCATATATTTCTTCCGTTATTTGTTTCATATTCATTAGTACTCTGTTGCGAACATTTTTCGCCTGAAAAGTGTATTTCCACGACTTATCAGTTCTTCATAATGGACTCAAAACCTAATGACATATCTAATTAGGGGACAAAATGTGGATGCGATTTCATCTTACACATAACGTGCATATTCAAAATTTTTGTAGCATCTCTTCTGTACTGGAAGACGACTAAGTTGAACATTTTCGCGTGATTTAAAAGTTTTAGCGGGTACCTTTAGACCCCAAAATCTTTATTTCTCTGTAAGCATTGCAAGGATATCCGTAATTTGTTTTTGTGAACATAGTTAGGCTATGAAGGGAATCTATAATTCAATTTGAAAATTCTAGGTCCGTAGATACCTTCACAAAGCACAACAAAACCAGCCAATACTGTATAAAGAACTCTCATCTCCACAACTCCACAACTCTCTGAGTTAGTGAATCCAACCCGGCCAACTTTCCGTTCACATGGATCTTCAGCCAGCAATATTTTCCTGAAAGTAGATTTTTAGATTTAATCAGTTGTAATCTGTATTATAATAAAATCGGTTGAAAAAGATTTCTTTGCTGTTATTTTTTTAGGTCCGATTAAATTAAATTTATTAACACGAGTATTAATTTGCTTTAAGCAGCTGTGATTTTCTCAAGAATAGCTTTACAATACAGAACCTTCATACTGATGCAAGAATAATTATCTGAAAAAAAAAAACTAGTAATTAAATAATCTTTTACCGGAAAACTAGCTTTGTGGAATCCAAAAATTAAAACCAGTTGTCTCCATATAAATAGTAATCAATTTATTCCGTATATTAAAAAATACATATATAGTACACTCCACAGAAAAAACACAAACAATATAATTAAAAAACTTAATTATTTTCCCCAAGTACGAAGAAGAAGTGTAATTTTCGAATTTGGATCAGCTCAACTTATTTACTTGCATAAAGCCGGCGTCCAAATGAAAACCAATTTACTTGTGATTTGTTATTGCCTAAATTGTATACAAGAACGTCGCATAATAAAATTGGTTTTCAAGAACCAACTTCCTGTAATATGTTCTCAAATAAATTAGTATTCATCTCATAAATTCTTAATTATTTTAAGTTTTTTATTCCAACAGCAGAAAAACTAATGTCATACATTTATTGTAATTAAGCAAATTATTCCTGAAATCTAATAAAAATTTGATAAATTCCACTCAGTTGTATGATGTTTATTGAGTTCTAACATAATGTTTGATTATAACATTTAAGTAAACATTTTTATCACACTTTAATGTAGAATAGTATATCTAATAAATCATTGATTAAGTTCAGAAAATTTTCTAAATTGTAATCGAGAAGAATTTCATACCATTTAGTAAATTAGAATAAATTTTGTAACCTTCATCTTTCTCGATATTAGAAAACATTGTTTAATATTAACGAAATTTGGAATAAATTGATGAATTTTTGAATTGATATTAAAACACTTAAAAAAGCTAGAATTTGTCTAAGACAAATTCTTATGATACCCTAGATGAATGCCCGCACGAAATGTCGTATGGTCACCTCTCTGTACAAGTATGATTTTTGAAGTGGTATTTCACATATATTTCTAAAACGCTTCCTCGGACAGTAAAAATGGTTATAACCAGTTTCATAGGATTCCACATTCTGAAGAACTTTTCAATATAATAAAACCGTCTAGGACTTGTCGTTTTCACAGTATACGTAAAAATTTTAAATTTTGATATGATAGTACCAAGATGGTGTTTCCCGATTAAGTCCATTTTCTAAGTTTTATTTAATATACTAAATATCAGCTCTCAATATATAGTACTCAAATATGTAATGAAAAACGAAATTTTTGGATGGCAACTCTAGAAGGAGTTGCCAGATTCGGCCCATTTTCGAACCTAAAAATACTTTTTTTTTTTAAGAAAAGCCGTGTGTAATATTTAAACTCTCTAAATGAATGCGTTATCGAGTTATCGTGCGGAGTTACAGACGGACGGACGGATATGCAAAAATCAAAATTCAATCCATTTTGTTCTACCATCATTATTTCTAGGTGTTACAAACGGAATGACAGTATACCCTTTAGATTTTATCTAGGGTATGAAAAGAGTATTTATTGTGCTTAATAAATCGAGGATTTAATATTAGTAAAAAGTTCTATCCATGTACCTACTCATTCTTAGGCCGCTTACATATCGAAAAACGAAAACGAACGAATAAACATTTCCAAACCGAAAATTCGTTAATGCTTACATATCAAAAACGAACGAACAAAACTTGGGTTAGGTTTGTATCAAATGAAAATAAACGGAAATGAGGTTAAGTAAGACCGAAAAAATATTCGTTCGTGTGTGGAACATTGTATGGAGCGAAAATATACTTGACAGTTCGGAGCGAAAATTTGTTTTAATTGAAATAAAGCTTTAAATATGGATATTTTTTTATTGAATATGCAATTAGAATAAATACCCAATATTTTATTACAAGTATTGCGGCAAATTTCTGTTAGTTTAGGACAAAATTTGTATTTTTCGGTTAAGTGTTTTCGTTTTTCGACGTTCAAACGGCCTTAGAAACCTTCAGCATAAAATTATCTACACCAGTATTGTGTAAAACTATGCCTCGTATAATGTTCCTCATACACAAAAAATCACTAAACAAAATGGTTTATTCTACGCAAACAGAGACCATCCCACTTTTGCTTTATACTCTCCGTCAAAGGTAATTTTTAAGTTCTTATTATCCGCCCAAAAGCATTCTCACTAATTGGATTTTTAATCAAACTCTCACCGAAGTTCTAGATCAAACAGAATACCTGGAAGAATTTTTATTACTTTCATCCAAAATTATATATTTCTCCTTGTAATTCCTGTTTAAAAATATTTTTGTATGCCCGGAAATATCTTGCCAGCAGGTGCTTCATTTCTACTATGTAATAGACACCTCCTCGGCAAGGTTAGATTTTATTTGAAAAAGTGGTCTAAAATTACACGGCACGAAATGAAATACTTAACTAGTTTCTTCAAGAATATAATACAAAGTAGAGAGGTAGTTGTGTATTTAGGTATAGTAATCCAGGCTTAGAAGGAGATGTATATATAGCATGTTGTCAAGGTTTCCTTTATTTTCTTCTATCTTAGCCTTCGTGTATTGGTAATAAGAAATAAATTACTCTTATCATAGGAGACTGCTTTCTGCTTAATACTACTTAGACATGAAGGTAAATCATGTGAAAATATATGTTTAACAAGTAAAAAAGCTATAATTGGTACAAGACCAATTCTTGTGATACCCTAGATGAATGCGCGCAAGAAATATTGTATGGTCACTCATCTGTGCAATTTTGATTTTTGAAGAGACTTTCACATATATTTCTAGAACGGTTCGTCGGACAGAAAAAATGAGTATAACTAATTTTATAGGATGTCTTATTCTAAACAGGTTTTTAATACAATAAAAATGTCTCGAATTGATCGTTGTCACAGTATACGTAAAAAACCTGCAGTTTTATATGGCAACACCAAGAAGGGGTTGCCCAAATTATTCCATTTTTGAATTTTCTTTTACTATTGCTACAGCATGTACCACATGTCAGCTCTCTATGTTGTCGCGTTCTCAGGCAGTGTCAAAATATATAGTGGAAAAAGACATTTTTGTATGGAAGCCCCACGAAGGAGTTGACCGATTTGCCTCATTTTCGGACTTAATTTTACTTTTTTTTAAAATCTGCGTACAAAATTTCAACTTTCTATGTGAATGTGTTTTCGATTTATCGTGCGCATAGACGGACAGACAGACGGACATGCAAAAATCAAAATAATCTTTAACCCTTTGACGCCCGCGCCTAGATCCCGCAGTAGCAATTTTTTTTTATACACATATATTTATTGCATAGGTGCTAAATATGCTATAAAAAAATAAATTATGCTTCTCGGAAGCTAAGTATACATTTTACAGATTGTTGCCTATAGGCAACAAGTGGCATGGAGACCTAAGAAAAGAGCTTTTATTGCTTTATAATTTTTTCGAAAGAAAACATATTTATTTAAGTATGGTAAGCCACAAAACAGTTTTTCTGGGGATTACAACATAAATAGGTATTACATTTATTACATTTACTCCTTGGCCAGCCTGTTTTGCAGACAGCACATCGATGCTTAGTTCCCCATTGTGGCCAATGTCCTATTTGATCGTAACGGATGTCACTGCTGATGGATGTAAATCGCTTTCTTGTAGTAGAACTGGTTGACGCTAATGATTCTATTTTACAGCTCTCACTGCAAGTTTCAGTTAAGGTAGGAACAGCACTCGTATCTGTAGTTGGACGACCTCTCTTACGAGTAGATGCTGGTGGTAATTTTTGGCTTTGTATTAATCCTTTGGCAATATCGGACTGAAAGTTTATGAGTTTCATGAATTTTTCATCACTATGAAGCATTTGGTATTCTCTACGATACACCAGCCAAGCATTTACGATTGCAACATTTATGCACCAGTAAATAATTCTCGTGTAATACTTCCTTGATTTGTGATCAATTCTATATAATTCGATTAGCATGTCTGCTAAATCAACACCACGCATATATTTATTATAGTCTGCTACAATTTTAGGCCGATCAACTTCGATGAATTCTTTTCTATCTTTGCTCCAACGACGGCATTTTGTAACGGGCTCTACCCCAAGATGTGTGGATAGTAGTAGTACACCCTTATTATCAAACCACCGTACACAGGTTAAATCATGATCAACGTTGGTTTGGTAATCAAATGACCCCCTTCCTGTTTTTGACAAATCTTTATCTGAATGTAAAGTTAGAGAGCCAAGTCTGTTTGGGCGTGCTATGCCAGTACAGTGAAAACCACGCTCTTTTAGTGCAACAGCTAGATGAACAGATGTGAACCAATTATCGAAAAATATTTTGAAATTTTTGTGTTTTGGCAAAGTCTCAGTCAAATGTAAAACGATATCTGCAGAAATTCCGAGGCCATATTTTGGACATGTTCCTTCCCCGACGTATATCTCAAAATCGTACAGAATACCGGACGCCCCTGCTCGAGATATAACCTTGAAGCCCCACTTATGTGGTTTCTTTTGTAGATATTGCCTCAATTGTGAACGGCCTGTGAAAATAAATTAGTAGAAACATTAGTACTACGTGAATGCAAAACTTGAGAAACAATCACCTTTGAATGGTATAATCTGTTCATCTGCAGAATTGAATTCTTCTGGAGCAATATTATTACAATTTTTTTTCAGCGCTGCTAATAGTGGTCGAACTTTGTGTAGTTTGTCATATCTTGGATCATCTCGTGAGAATTGCGTTTGATTATCATTTATGTGTAAACATTTTTTGATTTCTTCAAAACGATTGCGCCCCATTGTATCAGCAATCATTGGGATGCGTAACGAAGATGACCAATACATGCGATATTGAGGCACATGTATTATACCTGTATAGAGCACTAAACCACTTTATTACGGGTAACGACTGCAGCAAAGATTCTCATTACGGGTAACGACTGTAACAGGGAAGCTACTAACACTAATCCACTCTATTGCGGGTAACGACTGCAATACAGATTTTTATTACGGGTAACAACTGTAATAATATAACTACTAACAAAATACTTTATTGTGGGTAACGACTACAACAACGCTACTTATTACGGGTAACGACTGTAATAAGATTTTTACTAATAGGACAGCTTATGGCGGGTAACGACTATAATAAGAAAACTACTAACACTAAACCACTTTTTTGGGTACAACGGCTGCAAAAAATATTTTTATTACGGGTAACGACTGTAATAAGAAAACTATTAACAGTAACCCACATACAAATTTTATTAAGTGTAACGACTGTAATAAGTTGACTACTAACAAAATACGTTATTGTGGGTAACGACTACAATAAATTTTCTTGTTACGGGTAACGCCTGTATTAAGAACTTTACTAACAAAACCCTTTATTGCGGGTGACGACTGCAATAAAAATTCTTTTTGTTGGTTTCGACTGCAGTAAGAACTACTCACCCCACTTTATTCCGGGTGTTCAGTCCAGATACTAAAATAGAAACTCTCGATGAAATTCCCTGCTTCATAATACAAAAAAAAAGACCCACAAAAATCTCAAACTAAACCAATAATGTAAAAGAAACACTTATCTGACACCCTCCTGCGATCCACCCATGACCCAAATTCGCACAATCATACTCATGAACTAAAATATTTAAAGTATTATTAATTTTAATAAAAATTCATGAATTATCTACAACTTACCAAAAACGCATGCACGTACCTCCGTATATTTACAATATTGTAATGTCATCAAGTGACATTACATCAATCAGCTGCTTTCGCCATAGTCAGAATTTGATGAAATGAAACCATGAGACCAAGCGTTACCAGGGCAGCATATCAAGGAGCAGAGACGTATTGGTTCACACCGGCTATACGAAGGTGACGAGCCCCAGCAGCATCACCTCATTCCCATTTCGGAATATATTCTGAAAAGATCAGAATTCACTGTTGCTCGCATAACTATCCAAACCTAAAACTTGCTTCCATCTAAGTAGGAATTTACTCCTGGTAAAGAAATTTAATTCTGCTTCACCTTTATCCCTCACTTAAGGAGTAATTCACTCCTGCTGCAGAAATTTACTTCTCCTTCACCTTTATCCTCCATCTAATCAGCAATTTACTCCTAGTGCAGATATTTACTTGTGCTTCAAATTTATCCTTCACCTAAGTAGGAATTTACTCCTATTACATAAATTTACATCTGTCTCACCGTTATCACTCACCTAAGTAGGAATTTACTCCTACTACAGAAACTTATTTCTGCTTCCCTTACATCCGTCACCTAACTAAGAAATTACTCCTGCTGTAGATATCTACATACTTCTTTTCCCTTCCATCGTTAACTTAAGTAGGAATTTACTCCTGCTGTAGATATTTACTTCTGCTTCATTTTCGTCCACATCTGACCAGAAATCTAATTCTGATATTCCTCCGGTGTTCACACGGGCAGCAGAGACAAAACTTCTCTTTGTTGCGCCTACACTGAATACTATACTTCAAACCTGTTTCAACGCATACAGAAGAAATTTTGCCCTCAAAGTGCAGCACGTACATTGCAGCTACACGTAGAAGTATACTTCGAAAAATCATATTTTGTTGAATTAATTCATAAATTGAATTGCGGATTCCTTTCTTTTTCTTTCAGAATTAAAAAGGGAATAAAAATATTGTGGCAGCACTGATGAATTGGATTTTTAATTGAATTGTAATTAGTTGAATTAGTTTGTAGTAGGTTAATATATTGTTAAGAACTAAATTTTAAAAGAATTGAATTTGTGATATAGTTTTAAGCAATACATAGTGAATAAAATTTTTATACTGGGAAATTGAAAAGTTGAGTTGTACATTATCAACCGGCACCCCCTTAGCTTTAGCTCATATCTCACAACAGATATCGACCAGAATGAAGAATATCCCAATTCTAAACCTCAGTCAAAATTAATTAAGTCAAGTGCAAGGTGAGTACAAGATCAATTGTAACAAAATTACTATATTTTGCATTATATTTTGCATTTATTGAATTTGGTAAATTAAAATACACTACATTTTTAATATTTAAAAAGAAGTGCAGACTAACTGAATAAACGAATAACCGTACGGAATCATTAACTTTATACCAGTGACAAAATTGCCACTACATTGTCTAATTTATTGCATGTACGCTTTGACTACGGGCAGTACAGACCTACAGTTGACAAACTCGCAATACTCGAAATTAAACTTCCACTCATAAATACGGAAGATTTCGAGTTATTGAAGATATTTTCAGTACCATTCCTGTTAAATGGAACTCTAATGACTATATGGTCGCACTCTACCTACTTAGCTATCAGCTCGTATCCAGTCTACTCTCCAACAAAGGAAATTTGTTCATGCATGGCAGATGGTTATGAGTAACAGTACCTATGTAATCAGGATCAGCAAATCAGCAAATGTGAGATCAATTTCTTGAATGACTCACCCACTCCAAGGGAGTGCCAAATAAAGAAAATAAGAGACACGTCAATATGGATTCTGACTCTCTGTAGAAACAAATAGATATATACACTTACAGGGGTTATAACGATCAATGCGGTGTGTGAAAATAAGGCGTATACTACAACATTGTTAGGATATGGCCTACTATGCATCCAAGCAAATTGCTTAATTAAGCGCGACTTAGTTATTATTGAAGGGCACCATAAATATCCAGCAATATAACAACATGATATGAGAAGCTGATTAATAGCTTCAACACGTCAGTTTCATGCCCAATGGTCCCAGTCTCCCAGGATGCACCCAAATACGATCACCACGCACAGTGAAAGGAAATGAGTCTTTTGCAATAACAATTCTAATCTCAAAATTTAGAACTGCCGAACCTAATACACGAACGGACATAGTACATAACCGCATCTGTGTTGCAATCATTATCTCCATATCACTAACTGTAAAACTTGCGTTGTCAAAATGACGTAAGCAGGCCCAATAACTAAAGCCCAGGAATCATAAGGATCTGAACTTTAGCGTCAATACACATGGATTGAACATCCGTTCAAGGCGGCGGAGAATATTTGCACTCGGCAAAAAAGGCAACGGTTAAGAAACGACAAGTACTATAAGCGGACTCTTCCCCCAAAACAATAATGCTAATTCTAGCGAACAATTCTTACATTCCATATGTCATTGCAAAAAAATTTATGAATACGACACCCAATAAAGGTGCAAAAGAAAAATGCAAGAATTTTTCATTTAAGTTATTTCATTGTTCGGTCTTTTTGTAGTTATCACTTTGCATAGCCAAGCAATGTATTGCAATTTTTCATTTATTACTAAATATGTATGTAGGTATTAATTTTCACAGAATATATTAAGGTTTGCTTAAATAATTGCAATTTTAATATAAATTGAATATGGCGTGCAATAAACATTCAGTCTTGTTTTCAATCTCAATCAAATTTTTTATTTAATCAAAACCTTCCTGTTCCTTTTAGGATTTATGTAGTATGTATAGGCAATCTTGTCAATCTTGTATGTGAAATTTGAAATAAACTTCCACAGATAACCAATATCCTACCTATAATAAAATGGTCGCCGATAATGTGCTTAATTGCCACCACATAAATTTATTATTAAACAATTTCATCAAATACAGAATAGTTCATGTGAGCTTGAGGTAGAATTTTCGTATCAAGCAATTCAATTCAATTCAACTGTTATATCTACAAAATTTTCAATGAAGTTCAATCTAAATTGGAATATTTTTTTTTGTAATAAAAAATGAAACAAACGCCGTCTGAAATGTGCGTAAAATATATAAAATTTCCTCACCCCACTTCTCTCCCCTATACCTTGTACTTTGATCCAAACATAGTTCAAAATGTACGTGTCGGCCTGAAGTTTCCTCATTTAATTCATCCCTGTGATGGCTACTGTATAGATCTATCACTGAAGTGGAGAAACAGAAATGTCGAAGACGTGAAACTTTCTCAAATCGGGCTTAAA
This sequence comes from Dioctria rufipes, assembly GCA_963924295.1. Classification (NCBI taxonomy): domain Eukaryota; kingdom Metazoa; phylum Arthropoda; class Insecta; order Diptera; family Asilidae; genus Dioctria; species Dioctria rufipes. The sequence goes on along the minus strand of CAWUPM010001004.1, from coordinate 93,045 downwards.
TGAGTTTTGAAATGCAACGATTGCTTCCTGAATGAGTGGTATCAATAACCAAACTGGACGGTTACTGCTAATCCCATCCCACGGTAAATCAAACGGGAGAAGCATTTCAGGGATCCCATATAGGAATTATGCAGATGTTATTTTTATTGACGTACGTCAATGTACGTCACATATACTGAAGGCCATAAAAAAGGAAATTGAACTACCAAATGGGAAACGTTTATCCCGCTTCACTTATGGCGGGCAGATGTGTATATCACCTCGAAAAGGAAATGAAGGCAGGAGATTTCATAGTTTTTGTTTAATTTTTGGGAAACCCTTTTTTTTTCTTCTTTTATTCAACAACGATTATAAAAAAACGAAGATAAAATGCAAATGCCTTGTTTTATTTTGCTGTTATATATGTATAACTGCGTGTGTAGTGTATATAAGTAAATTATGCCCCAACATTATTGTTTATTACACGCCGCATATGAATGAGCGAAATTTTTTTAAATTGTAGATTATGAAAAAATTACTGTGATTTTACGTTAACACCATGGAGACAATTTATAGAAGTTTTTATTTTCGGAAATTTCTTGACATCTGGTACAAGATGTGACTCAACTGTACCGGTATCTTCAGTTTGAAGATCTTTTCCAGAAAAGCGTATTATTTAAAAATTTTGATTCGTTAGCATATTCGGTTTATATAGTTAAATACAATTTCGGCCTGCAGCAGGAACGAACATTTTCTTTCTAAATAAATTATTAAATATTATCGAAAAACAATGTTAAGCCTTCTATATATGAAGACAAGAAAGTGCTACTCCTGTTAGCTTGGAAATATTATGTTTTTAAATATTGCTGAAGACGGCCGGATAATATGCGCCCTTATAATCTGAGCTTGATAGCAATTTCATTGTCTTTGAACTTAACCCTTTGAGAACGACGACACGTTCAAAGCTTTTTGAAGATTTCTTATCGACAGAATTAACATACCTATATAAAAATAAATAAATATAATAACTGTTTTTTTAAATTTTTAAGTTTTTGGTTTTTCGAGAATCACTTGTATAATAAGTCAGAATAGTCTTTTAATGTTCTTTAAAAGGTGGAATTGCGAAACGAGGAAGAATATTTCGGACCACCTTGCTCCACTTAGGAAACAAACTCGTTGCTCTAGCTATTGCGGGATCGTCGAGTGAATTATCTTCTAAGAGTTCCTTGAGGCTATCGTGCTCGTCATCCTCTTGATCACATTCCTTAAAATCAGATTTGGACGACCCGTCATCTTCACTGCTGTTCCACACGTCGAGTGATCTTTGCATAGGACATTTTTGTCTCATTCCCGTATAAATGGAAATAATCCTGAATACAGGAGAAAAAACAGGTTTCTATAGGCAATACGTTCTGTTGGGACATGTAATCCCAGTAAAAAAAAACCAGCTTATGCAAAAAATGAACAATTAAATTTACAGAATTCCGTCCAAATATCACTTTTATTTATCTAACAATAATGACATTTTCAGCCAACTCTATAAAATTTGCAGAGCTTCCTCTTTGATAGCTTCAGAGCATGAGTATGTGAACATTCCGACTCTGACTGAGACAAAGCTGAAATTCGTCAGTCTTTCTAAGTCGTACTCCATATATTTTACTTCGACGATATTTTACTTCCTCTCACTACCCAGCTCCTTGCTCAAATATGTTTTTACTTTGCATTCGTCAACTTCGCAATTTCGATGGACGATGCGTATGTCATAATAGTGATATGTTTGTTGCACCACGCCTCTCAAACAACTCATCTCAACTCAACTCTTCTTCGATACCGATATTTGTAGCTATCGTGGAGAATACTAAACCAATCTGTTGAATCTAAACTGCCAAAGCATAGAAGTTGGGTGATTTCATCGAAAGGACCAACAATAATATTGCCCATTCTACTGTGTATTTTTCCGAGCATATTAGCACATAGCATAATACTTTTCTCAATCAAATTATCCTCGAAGTTGGCTAATGAATTTGGCTACTTCGGTATGGACTACCTATATGGATAATCGGGCCAGTTTTATGTTCGTTGAACATTTCTATCTTAAATGCCAAATAAATACAAGTGCCTGTTATGTACACTACTGCTTTGCTTTTGACTGGTTATGAGCATCTTAAAATCTCTGCTCTGTAATTGGTCCTTTTCAGTTCACTTAGAGCAATAATAAAATCAAGCCAAATTCTGTGCTCCTTTATTGTTTGTAGAAGTGGCACTCCTTATCTGTCCTACTGGGTTTTCATAGAACTTGTCTGCAATCGTAATTTCGGTACGATATAGACTACATCTTTAAGTTCCTAACGTTGGTACTAATATCATCATCATTATGTTTGTATGAAATGGATTTTTATGTATATCAATCTTTTGGTATTAGACAAACTTAAGTCAGTTTGGGTACTTATATCCTCAATAATTACAATATGTTCCGAAAAAATACGTGCGTACTGAAATTAATCCACACAATCCCCGGACCGTTTCAACACAGATTATTGGACTTTAATGAATTCCTTGAGCGTTTCACTTAAAAACAAGAATAAATAAAAAATAAAAACAAAAACAAACAAAAAATGCTTAATTTTGGATATACAAATAAATAAAACAAAATCATTAAAAATTTGCCAAGCTTGTATTTTGGCAGGTAATTACCGTTAAGCGGGATATAGCCTAGGAATTGATCTGAACATCTTTTAATCCGGAGAGAGTGGGAATGCTTCCTTCCCACGCTGGTTTTGATTGGCTAAATGTCTTCAGGAAATACCTAGCTTTAGTTTAGGTTCTTTTTGTTCTTTTTTAGGCACGGGGACGAGAGATACCAGGCACAGCAGGTCTTGGTGTAGAAAGTAGTTCAACTCATCCAGAGGTACGAGGCCAGAGAGAAGCATATCCAGCCTGCTCCGGACACACAGAAATTGTTCAGTTCTCTCGGGCTCTCTTTCCAGGTAGGATAGACACTCAGGGCTGTCAACAATACCGATCCTTGTTAGATGAGGGTGAAGCGAGATGCGCCCGGTGATGATTCCAACCAAAGTTCTATATAGTTTCCTTCTGAGACCCAAGAGAAAGCAGAGATCCGATAACCGAGGCAGAAACGCCTACAGCGAGTACCTGTACAAGGAACAATGAACTAGAGCCAGGCCTAGCGAGAAGGTTAGCCCTTTCATTCCCCATGATCCCAATGTGATCAGAAATCCACTGAAGAGACACCTTGTTGTGTATACTAAGGATAACAAATGAAAACAATGTCCTGTCCCTTTGAACTCAATAAGATTAGTATGCTTTGTACCCTATTAATAGTTCATAACACACATACTCCATTGTTGTCTGTATAATATACCATCACATTTTCATCGAAAACCTTTTCGTTTAACAAATTTAACTACTATCATTGAACAGGTCTATAACTTCAGGCTTCATAAAATAAGTATATCACTTGTAGTTTCCAATAAAAGTTGTCTGTTACTTTGCACAATATTCAAAATTTGTTTAGACCATGTAATTGTTCAAAAGTTTTACTACATTATTTTAGCCAACAGAACAAAAATACGAAATAATTACCAAACTTAATATATACCAAGTTTAGGGAGTTGTAGTAGTCGTAGTTGTACGAGTATGTAGTTTTTCTCAACTCATTCAAAAGAGATAAAAACAAAAAACTTTTGCAATGAACCAGCGAAACTTTGTCTGGAGTGATAAACTCGCTTAGATTCAATTCCGCTCTAATAAAGAGTTCACATTCAAGATTGTGCGCGGTAAGACTAAAGTTTGAGGAGGTTATTCACAAGGAAATTCCGCAGATATTTCGTACAAATTAATTTTCTCATACATATATGAGGTTTACAATGACTAGGTATGTGCATACACAGGTAAACTTTCAAGCAACAAATATTCAACTTATAGGTACATAGCAAGAAAAAGAAATGAAGGAAAAAACTTTTTTGAGACAATAAATATAAATCAAAGTATCTAAAAGGATGATTCTGTTTTAATGAAAGGACCCTATTAAATAAAATTATTTGAGTGAAACTCATTCACTAATTTGCTGCATTAAACTTTTTACATTAGATATATCAATTTTGTCTTGGAAAAAAATTCTCTGCACAAAAATATTGTTTAAAATGCAAGATTTACATATAAAAAAAGTATGACATTTTGTAAGGTTACAAACATAAAAAGTTTGTTTTGGAAATTTGACAAAACTACAAAATTTTGTCAATTTATAAAAAGTTTTGTGAAAAATCCTTATAATATTGCTCGCTCGGATTCAGATTTTTGTAAAAGAAATTTTGTTGAAGGTAATACATTCGGGTCATAAATTAACTAACATTTATTTATGTTGATTAAAATCTTGACTGTCTAGATGTAGATGCATGGATGGATGCTCGGGCTATCGGTCTCTGTTGTAGACAAAAAACCACAAGATTAGTGTCTAAATTTTTAATTTAAAATCTGCCACAACGTTTCACCGGTGAACACTCCGCCTCTTCATGTGGTCTTATCGATAAGGTAATTTATCATGCGTCTTTGTCAAAATTTACAATATTTAAATTACTTACGAAAAAACATTTATGAACATTATTTAATTCGCTCCAATAACATATACAAGCACTGGGCGAAACAATAATAAATTAATATTTAAATGAAAAAAGACTACAATAACAACTTATAAATTATTAACAGATACACAGAAAAAGAACGAAAAAGAGACTACTTTTAAAAAACACATTTGAGACCAGAATATTTAAATCTCTCGTCTAAGAAATAAAATAGCATCCACATTGCGCGATTTGTCGTTATTTTATGAACAGATGAAAGAATGTTTTTTGGATTGTATATCTGTATACACAACGTGAATGTATATATGGTGGGAGGAAGCGCTCATTATGGGTTACCTAAGAAGTTAGCAGTACACCGAATTTATGTTGTCGGTGTCTGTTTTCCGTTTCATTCTAATTGGGGTGGTGTAAGTATGCAAAGCCTCAAGGCAGATCCTCTTGCTAATATTTCTTTCCTTACATAAAATCGTTGTATTTTTAAAATCTTGACTGTGGTTTGCCAGCACGCAGTGGTTGGCCAACGCATTTTTGCAGATCTGTTTGTTTTTTATATCCGACTTGTAATCCGTAAGCCGATTTTAAGCAATTGACTCATGGCACCTACATAATTTAAATTGCAATCTGAATTGCTTAAAGCTGAACCCATGCATAGAATATTATAAACCAGGTCCGTAGAATGTTCCTTATCTGTCCTATCTTTAACACGGCTGAAACACCGCCTAATGCTTTTGTCAGCTTTAAAGGCCGGACAGATTCGATCATTTTTTGCAGTAACCAATTTTTGAGCTTTTCAGACAGACCTGGAATATATCTGAGACTTCGATATATTTTGTTTGTATTCTGTTGTGTGGTATCCGTTGTTGTTTCGATGCCATTATTATTTAGATGCTTAGGTATATAGCTGGTTATTAAATATATAATATTACGAGCAGGGAATGCACTGTCCAGCAGGATATTGTATATTCACTTCTTATTTCTTTTATGGAACCAACTGTCACTTAATCCTAGTATTCTATCCACGAGGTCTTTAGCTGTATTGATTTTTGATATTTCGGATGATAGGAGTTGTGGTTCAGCAATCTACTTTAATAAACTCCAAGCAATGTTAGCAGATAACTCTACCTATAGAGCCCTAAGAACTGATCCAACTTTATGCATTCATAATAAAAACAATGAAATAGCCAAACACCTTTTTCAAAAAAAATTCATTACTGAAAAAGAAAAGACGCGTATCAGCATGTATAAAGCGGGAGTACCCACGATGTATGGCTTGCCCAAAAACACAAAAAATACCACCCAATCAGGCCAATTGTGTCAACATTAAATTGAGGAGCGTATGAGCTCCCCAAATTTATGGAAAACATTCTACGCCAATTAGCGATTAGTTCGAGGTATTATGTTAAAAATTCTTCTGAATTCATGGAGCGTGTTAATATCTTCCAACTTGATTCTACCGACAGTATGGTGACATTAGATGTGATATAACTTTTTACCAAAATTCCCACCCGTCTTTCCTTACGCATTATTTAAGAGAAATGGGAGCAGATCTCTGATATCACAAATATTCAAAAAAAAGTTCGTGGAGATCTTACATCATTGAAGGAAATTATTTCCAATTCGATGGAAAATTATACCGGTAGATTTTCGGAATGCCAATGGGTAACCCGCATAATGGCGGACATTGCCATGGAAGTGTTGTTGGATAGTGCTATGACCAAACTTCCGTATGAACCTAAAATTCTGATTGAGCATGTTGCCACAAGAACATATTCTGGGTACATTAAATATATTCAACAGTTTTTACAGGAAAGTGCAATTCACTATACAAATTGAATCGGATGGTAGGAATCCTTACCTTGAAGTATTAGCAATACGCAAAAACGATACTATCATCACAGATTGGTATCAGAAACCTAACTCATCAGGTAGATTGCTGAACTACAACTCTTCTTTTTGCATAAGGCCGCTATTTTAGGATTTCAGAGAACTTCCTGAAAATACAGGATATATCATATGGTGGCAGGAGAAGTGGTTCCCGAGAAATATGCAAAATATTATAAACTTTGGTCGATTCAGGTATTTCTCTTGTTTTGCTTTCATCTGCTGTTAAATTATTGCTTAGGAGAATTGCTCCACAGCATCTTTTTCCATAAGGCCGCTATTTTAGTATTTCAGAAAACTTCCTGAAAATACAGGACATATCATATTCAATTTTCAATTCAGTTCAATTCTTTATTAAGGGTATTATACAACAAGATTACTTAATCTTTTTAACATGTACAAAATATATTATTTGGAGGAAACTACTGAGAGACAAAAAGAAAAGGAATTTAACTAACAATTTATTAACAATGCAAGTAGTTTATATAATCTTGAATTTATTATTTCATTTAAATTTAAATATTAATATTAATAGTGTGTGTAAAATTAGATGCGTTTGGCTAGCTGCCATCAGTTAAATGTCGGTATAAGAGCCTCCTAAACGCGCCAACAGGCACTGTGCGTTGAATATCAACTGGAAGTGAGTTCCATTTACTAGATATGTGAACGAAGTAGGAACGTTGGCCCATGACTGTAAGGTAACGAGGGATCAAGATATGGACGTGCCTAGAGCTACGCAAAAAGCTAATACTGTTGCCCAAGTAAGCGGGATTGTTGGTGTATATAAGACGATGTAGAAAGGTTAGCGATTCGTACAGAAGGTAAGTTTTAAGGGGGCAGCCAAGTATTGAATTTCTGTGTAGGGATATATGGTCAAAGCGTCGTAGTCCAAACACGAATCTAATACAGTTGTTAAAAGCCACCTCCAACTTTCGCGAGCAGACAGAGTCCAGGCTAGGAAAGACTAGGTTACCATAGGTGAAAAATGGGACAACCAGAGCTTTGACTATTTTGAGTTTGGTGACTACCGAGAGAAAATCCGCTGAGCACCAAAGTTTACGAAGTGTACCATATACTTTTCCAAGGATGCTGTTAACATAATCGCAGCAGGTCAGGCGAGAGTTGAGCATTACCCCAAGATCTCTAACTCTCTCCAAGTGAGGCAGGGGATTATTATTTAAGAGAACTGGGGGAAAGTTTGATGGATCCAAGCCTCACCTATGGAGTATCATGTAATTTGATTTGCTTGCATTCAAGGCAAGATCATTTACCACAGACCAGTCATGGATGCGTTGCAGATCCTCGTTGATTTTGAGGATACAATCCTCGGATAGACCAACAGGGCAGCAAAGAAAAATTTGAACATCGTCTGCATACATATGTATGTTTGCGTTGCGTATCACATCTGGTAAATCATTAATATAGAGGCTAAATAGAAATAGTCCAAGGATAGACCCTTGTGGTACACCACGACACAGACATATCGGGTCAGAGAGATGGTTGCCACTTTTCACTTGCTGCGTTCGACTTAACAAAAAACTTTTGATGACTGATAGAGCGAGAGCGGAAAATCTAAATTGCACTGCCAATTTATTCAATAATTTAAAGTGGTTAATGCTATCAAAGGCCTTTGAGAAGTCTAATAAAACAAGGATACCCAAGTTATCTCTATCAAGTGCTTCCCGAATATCAGTAGTAACCCTTAACAAAGCCGTTTGACAGCTGTGCCTGCGACGAAATCCAGACTGCCACGTTGATAATAAAGCATTATCTTCAATATATTCAAGCATTTGGTCAGTCAAGATTTTCTCCAGAGCTTTCGATAAGAAGCACAGCAGACTGATAGGTCGAAAATCAGACATACAACTAGGGGAATTCTTTTTTGGAATGGCTATTACAGTACCTCTTTTCCAATTTGTAGGAAATTTAGAGGATGTGAAGACTGTGTTAAAGATATGGTTTACAACAGGTAATATTACGGGCAGAAGTCTTTTTAGGAAATGTCCCGGTATGTTATCCGGGCCGCAGGCATTCGATTTGATTGAGAGAATAGCACGGTATACCTCAGCCGAATCAGCACAGCGAAAGCTGAAACCATTGTTTGAAACGAATGTAGGAGTGAAACTCTCAATATCAGAAGTCGCTGGTGATATTAATGTTGTGGGTGATGCGAAATATTCATTTAGGTCGTTAGGATCAAAATCACAGCCAGGAGACCGTGCGCCATGAACACCCATTCGTTTTAGATTGGACCGAAATTTGTTAGCTGGGAGTTGAGGATCAAGCTCAGCACAAAAATAATTACGCTTCGCAGTTCTTATTTTACTGGTTACTAAATTTCTGACGCGTTTGTGTTGGAGTTTGATTGCACTGATTTTTAAATGTTTATATTTGCGATAAAGGAACTCGCGCTCGGCTATCAAATTTTCAATTTCCACCGAGTACCAAGGAATTTTATGCTTATGTGTACGCCTAGTACGGAGAGGAGCGTACTTATCATGAAGATATTGGATGATGTAATCGAATTTTTCTACTTGATCATCAACATCAGTGCATTGATAGATCTCGTGCCAAGGAAGTGAGGCAGATTCCATCAACATTTCATCAACTTGTATACCATTATAGTCGCGAAAGTAGCTAGGCATTTCGTCAGAGCTTACATCCATAATAAAATTATACGTAAGGAACAGTAAATCGTGGTCCAAAAAACTAGGTGGGCTCAGCTGGTTAGAAAAATTTATATCACCTTCATGAATAACCAGAAGAAGATCAAGTAGGGAAGGGTTTGGCACACCGCAAAAGATGGGTATTCTATTAACTTGCTTGAGATCAAGCCGTTGGATAAGATGAAAGAAGTTCTCTGAAAGTGCATTACGCAGCAACAGATTGACATTAAAATCACCCCCAATAATTACCTTATTGTACCTATGGGTGATAGGGGCAATAGCATCTTCGAATACCAATGCATTATCTGTGGAAAAGCAATTAGGGGGGCAGTAAGCAGCAACTACCACACAATTGTCAGCACTAGAACTAACTTCAACGCACAGAAACTCAAAAGGGTGACTGGGCGGTGAGTAATTAATCACAGACGATTTCAAGTTAGCTTTTACATAGACTGCAACTCCACCTCCAGATCGATTACATCTGTCATTTCTATGCAGCTTATATCCCGGAATATCAACCAACCCAGACGGTATATCACAATTTAGCCAAGTCTCAGAGACTAGTATTACCTCAACCCCCGAGTCAGCAAAAATTGACTGTAATTCGCTAATTTTCGGGCGTATACTTCGCGAATTAATAGAGCACACTCTAAGACCCCGAGCCATGGAGCAGAAGATATTCATCAAAGTTCCTACCTGGTTCATCCACTAAAAATTTATGAAAATAACATGTCTGCACAGAGCCAGTGATAGCACAATATAAGAGGCAGGTTAAATCTAGAATTAAAAATATAACAGCCCACCACAAGCATCAAATAAATTACAGAATTCAATTTATAAGTACACACACTGAAGAAAACTAGCATAGTTAAGCTGCAAGCAGTATAATATAAATTCATTTTTAAATAAACTGAAAGAAAGCAACAAAGCAAATTAAATATTTCATATGGGATAGAAAAGAGATTCAAATCTATGAAATTAACTAATCTAAAACAAAACAATATGGAGAAGATAGCATTATGTTTAATCATCGCGATTCACAGCTGTTGGAACTCCAGGTGTCATAGGGGCATCAATCAAAGTTGGAGCCGCAAGCGCATGCAGAGCAGCGATATCACTCACATGCAATAAAATGTCATCTTTTTTCTTCAGGACATAAACAAAACCATTTCGAGATCGAACTGAATGCAGCTTATGTAAAGAGCGTAAGCGTAGTGCCTCACGATAAATTATTTGGTTGTTGCGTGAAAGACTGTCGTGGACCTTGATTAAACTATCAGATGAAAAGCCAACATCAATTTCATTGAGTTTTAATGGACCATGCGCCGACAGAGATTTGTAGAAAGAGTGCTTCTCACTCTGGCAAGAAAGCCTTACTAGTATAGGAGAATTAATTTGTGTTTGCGTACCCCTCGCAGATGACGTAGAACTTTTAAGTCGAAAGGCATCTATGTAAGGCGTCACGGTATGATTGATGACCGCTGCAATGTTTTTAAAGATTTTTGCGGCACCCACATTTTTTATGTCCGGAATTCCGGAGATTATGACGTCATTTAATCGCCTCAGCCAGTTGGCTTCCTCAATCTCATCACTGAGCGCAGAAATTTTATGTTCCACAGCTTCATTTTTGGATTTTAGGCTCTCCAATTCTTTAACAGACGTTGCAGCAACTTTACTAATTTCAGAGCTTATATCTTCCTTAAATTCATTGAACTTTTCGGTGAGAACCACATTGAACCAAACCATCAGTCTCTTTTCTATGGCCTCAAGGGAAGTTTGTGAGGGCGGAGAAGATGATGTCGAGGGGAATTTTGATGAGACCACAGAGCTCTTCGTTGCACCTCTAGTTAAAGCGGGAGTACTACTGGTAATAGATGATCGGCTATGACTAGTCTCTGTATTGTCTTTGACATTATTTTTTGAATTAACTGGCTTACCCATACCGATAAGCGAGAAAGAGACTGTGTGGTGAGAATATGTACCGTTCGACCAGCAGCGATGCAGACTTTTTTGCTTACTGATTAAAAATTTTTGTAGGCAGCAAACATTTATAAATAAAACGATAAATTCACACAATTTTACAATTAATGTCACGAAATTTATAATCGGGAAGATCCAAAAAGAATATTGGCACCAGAAAGTATTTAAACTTATGGAATCGCGGAGCAAAATACGGAAAAACCAGGAGCACAGAACAACACGTCTACTCAGTAGGAATACTCATTACAAACATATTACATATTGTGGCAGGAAAAGTGGCCCCGAGAAATATGTAAAATATTATAACTTTTGCTCGATTCAGGTATTTCACTTGTTTTGCGTTCATCTGTGGTTAAATTATTGCTTGGGAGAATTGTTCCACAGCATCTTTTTCCATAAGGCCGCTATTTTAGGTTTTCAGAAAACCTCCTGAAAATACAGGATATATCATATGGTGGCAGGAGAAGTGCTTCCCGAGAAATATGCAAAATATTATCATCTGCGCTCGATTCAGGAATTTCCCTTGTTTTGCATTCATCTGCTGTTAAATGATTGCTTAGGAGAATTGCTCCACAGCATCTTTTTCCATAAGGCCGCTATTTTAGGATTTCAGAAAACTTCCTGAAAATACAGGACATATCATATTGTGGCAGGAAAAGTGGCCCCGAGAATTATGTAAAATATTATAACTTTTGCTCGATTCAGGTATTTCACTTGTTTTGCGTTCAAATGTGGTTGAATGATTGCTTACGTGATCTGTTCCACAGCATTGTTTTAGATGAGGTCACTATTTTAGGATTTCAGAGAGCTTTCTGAAAATACGTGATATATCAAATGGTGCCAAGTGAAATAATTCCCGATAAATATGCAAAATATTGTAACCTTTGATCGATTCAGGTATTTCCGAAATACCAAAAAATCAATACAGCTAAGAACTTCGTCAATAGAATACTAGGATTAAGTGACAGTTGTTTCCATAAAAGAAATAAGAAGAGAATATACAAAATCCAGCTGGACAATGCATTCCCTGAACGTAAGATTAAATATTTACTAACCAGCTATAAACCTAAGCATCTAAATAATAATTAATAACCATTAGGCGGTGCTTCAACCATGTTAAATATAGGACAGATAAGGAACATTCCACGGACCTGGTTTAAAATATTCCATGCATGGGTTCAGCTTTAAGCAATTCAGATTGCAATTTAAATTATGTAGGTACCACAAGTCAATTTCTTAAAAACCGCCTTGCGGGTCACAAGTCGAATTTAAAAAACCAACAGGCAAACCACTGTCCAGATTTTAACACTACAACGATTTTATGTAAGGAAAAAATTATTAGCAAGAGGATCTGCCTTGAGGCTTTGCATATTTACACCACCCCCAATACAATTAATCGGGAACCATACACCGACAACATAAATTCGGTGTACTGCTCACTTCTTAGCTAACCCATAATAAGGGCTTCCTCCCACCATATATACATTCACGTTGTGTATACAGATATACAATCCAAAAAAATTCTCTCACCTGTTCATAAAGTAACGACAAATTGCGCAATGTGGATGCTATTTTATTTCTTAGACGAGAGATTTAAATATTGTGGTCTCAAATGTATTTTTTTAAAGTAGTTTCTTTTTCGTTCTTTTTCTGTGTATTTGTTAATAATTTATTGGTTTTTATTGCAGTGTTTTTTTGATTTAAATATTAATTTATTATTGTTTCGCCCAGTGCTGGTATATTTTATTGGAGCGAATTAAATAATGTTCATAAATGTTTTTTCGTAAGTAATTTAAATTTTGTAAATTTTGACAAAGGCGCATGATAGTTACCTTATCGATAAGACCACTTGAAGATGCGGAGTGTTCACCGGTGAAACGTTGTGGCAGATTTTAAATTAAATATTTAGACACTAATCTTGTGGTTTTTTGTCTTCAACAGAGACCGATAGCCCGAGCATCCATCCATACATTAACACTTATTTATCCATGTAATTCGTAGAAAAAAAAATCAAAATTGAATAGTGCCTTTTTTTTCTATTTTCAATTTTAAAAATGACATTTTAATAGGGTATGGGTGGTATGGGGATACCATGAACATGTAGTTTTTTAGACAAGTATAGTAGTATTCTGTCTGTCATTGAATTAGCACGATTTTTCATGGTATACAGAATTTACAGGTCACGAAATTAGACATCCATCCCACAAATTTGTGATGCTTTTTTAAAATTTATAACAAAAATTATGTTTAGAACAAAAAGTCTAAATATGTGTGAACCCGATTTCATCTATTCTTTCTAAAAAAGAAAAAAACAATAAAAAAAATTTTATTCGTAGCCAAAGTCACATATAAATTAAAAGTAATTCTTATTTCGGAAATTTGGAGATACACTGACCTGCAAAACACCTTTACGTTAGCGGATAATAATGTTCGTTAAGATAGTATTTTGCAGCTTAATATAAAAGTCTTGAATAGCTCTTACTGTCTTATAAAAAAAAGTTCTGTTGGACACCAATTAAATTTGTTGAAAAGACGAGACGGAGTAGACGCTGAAAGACCCTCATGGTGATTGCATGATCGTATATTAATATCGTACAGATTTTGTTGAATTCTCTAAACAAAAAGCGAGAAATAAGGAAAAAATTTCCAAATTTTGATGAATTTTCCAAAACTTATGTGTAACTTTACACATATCATTGACAATCATTGAATAAAGAATTAATACGGTAGCGGCATATTAGGTGAAAGCGGTAGTTAATCGCGAAATGAATTAGTGTGCTGGTTTTTTATTCGTTTTACTGTGGAAGTAGTGAATTCTTGTCACTTTAAAGGTTATAAGTAGAATTTTAGAAGTCGGAAAACGGTATTTTGTGCTTACTAACTTCAAAAAGCTTAAGTTAAAAATTTATTTAATTTAGTTCAAATTTGTGGCGGCCCCGCTCCACAAACCAGAGAAATTAAAAAAAAATGGAGCTTTCGTTTTTCAATCATTTTCAATAAAAATTGGGGGACAAATTTAAACCTTAGAAAACGTTATTTTGTTGCCTTAGATGTTTTCATAAATATTCCATTACTCAATTTACGACTTATTCTAAAATCCTAACTGCACCATCTGCATTGTGGACGGAGCTGTCCTATTTATGACAGCCACCCAGCCTTAATGGCGGGAAACTTTTCCCAATACAGGATCGCAGAAATATCGTATCCAGTAGTTCCATAAAGAACATCAGGAAAGGAATGGATGTAATTGTTTATTTGACACCAATACGGAAGGAAGCATGCAGTCGACGCCGAATGACGACTGTGCGGACTGACCGAAAATACGTGATAACTGCACGCAAAACAGAAAACTACCTGCTGAAGTTATCATAAAAAAAACCAAGAAGCAGGCATCAAAGTTTCTAAGAGGACTATCCCGCCAGCAACCAGAACACCTGCAAAGAAACCAAGATTGATACCAGCCATGATAAAAAGAACAAAACGTCTTGAATGGGCTACAAAGTACAAGCATTTCACCATTGATGACTCTGGCAACGGGTGAATTATTGTTCAGTGGTATCATTTTGTTATATTTTCACTGCAAAATTTTGAATACTTCTGCTCATCCTTCTATTCTTAAGGTATGCATTTCGGATGAATCCATTTTTCAGATAATGGTATTGCACCCCTAATTAAACATCCTCCGTCAGGCATGGTGTGGTTTGTGATCAGCGCCAGGGGGCCCGGACCTCTTAATATTGCGGAAGTCACCCTTAAAGCCAATCAGGAGCAATGAGTGTTGAGCCAGAAATTACTTCCGCAGATGAGGGCTGTTTTAAAAAGGAAGAAAACCGTACTTTTATGCACTATGAGGCACCGTGCAATGAAGCCAAGGCCATAACAAAGTTTTTGGCTTTGATTGACCGGGGAATTCACCCTATTGAAAATGTTTGGGAGCTCATCAAAATTTCAGTAAGCAATACCACATCTACTATGAAATAAAAATTTTTTAGAGGTGCTAATAAAGATTTGGAACCATAACCCAAACATAAAAACCACTATTGAAAACTATATCAACCGTCGAAGACGCATTACTGGCGGTTAATGGCAGGCATATGAAGTATTAAGTATGCTTATGTCTCAATTATTAGTTTAATAAACAGTTTCTTATATTTCATTTCCAAACGGACAGGGGAAGTGTTTAATTAAAATAGACGGCTAAATATTGCAATCATAACTTAAAGCTGTAAAAAAAAACCTATTTTGCTATTGGGTCTAATAATTTGGCAAGATACTGTAAGTTTGTTATTCCGTTTGTAACGCCTAGAAATAATGATGGTAGAGCAAAATTGATGTGACACCCACGCATAATATTAAAATTTATTTTGATTTTTTCATGTCCGTCTGTCCTCACGATAATTCGAGAACGCGTTTATGTATGAAGCTAAAATTTTGCACATAAGCTTTTTAAAAAAATAAGTAAATTTAAGTTCGAAAATGGGACAAATCGGATAACTTATTCTTGGGGTTGCCATGTAAAATTTTGTTTTGTTTTTTTCATATATTTGGACAGTGCCCCACAACGCGTCTATGTAGAGCGCTGAGATTTTGTATACTATGTTTTCATAGTAGTAGTAAGTAAAGCTTCAAAAGTGGACTAAATCGAACCCTTCTTGGTGTTGCCATATAAAAACTGAGGTTTTTTACGTATACTGAAAGAATTATCAGTCCCAGGAATTTTTGTTGTACTGCAAATTTCTTCAGAATATGAAGTCGTATGAAAGTGATTTTTACTGTCGGACAAGCGGTTCTAGATAGAATTATATGCGGAAAAACACTTCAACAGTCAAACTTGTACAGACGGGTAACCACACGGAATTACATACGGCCATTCACCTATCATAAGAAATAGTGTTAGGCCAATTCGAGCTTTTTTACTTGCTTATAATCAAAATTGCTTTGTAAAATGAAGAAATAGTTAGCGCCCCCTTTCTTTAGGTGAACGAATTATAGGACTGCAATTGGAAAGAAAAATGTCGTACATTTCTCAAATAAACAAATCGCACATCATCTTAAACTATTTTAAACTTTCGTATACTTCTCTGTTCCTGTTAAGTATATAAAAAAAATCATTTTTTAAATATATTCATTTACCTAAAAAACACTTTTCCGCCTGAATTTCGCGATTGTTTCTGCAACATTGCACCGCACAATTCATAAATGTAAATTAATAGCTTAACAGGTTTAATTTCACAAAACACTGAAAATTTCACGCTTCCAATATAACAGAATTTCATATGTCTAATATTTATTAAAGCAATTATACTGTTACAGAACTACTTATTCTTAAGTCCAGCAGCCGCACTTTTCACGTAATACCGTTTGGAAAAAGCATACGGACAACTGTTGCATGTATACACAGGCGCGGACCTAGCATTGAAATTAGGGGGTGTCATCTTACCAATTGAATTGAGAAAAAAAAAACCGTAAGTCATTTTTTGAGTATACTTTGTTGTACAAAATGTCATTTTTTAATAGAATAGTAGTTTAGGGTACAAACTGCAGGAGTCATTCCAACTAAACTTTTCTCATTTTTACCCACCGGCATATGGACGATTTTTTGTGTCAAAAATAGTCGGTGCCAACATTAAAAAAAAAACATTGGCGGGAAGTTGAAAAGTGATCTTAATAAAACCTTTCGAATTTCTAATGAATATCTATGAATATATTGTATTTGGTAAAACCCTTTTTATCATTAATCATTAATTAACCTAAATAATTAATTTAAAAATATTTATTTCGACGAATCCACTTCTTATTTATTGTTTACACTTCCCTTTCTGTTGGTACTTGCTGCTTAGACCGAATGAGAGCGTTATATAGAAGTGGGCCGACTTTCTGGAATGTATTTCTATTAACGTAGTTAGTCCATATTATCTATAAATATCAGTGATTTTACATAAGAACTCTAGAAATGTTTTAGAATTTTAAGAGTTAGGATTAAGTTGGTGCTCTAATGTGGTAGTGAGAGAGTTTGTTTCGTGGCTTAGGAAGGGTTTCTCGAGGGTTTTGGATCACCGAAAGTTGGGGTCCCAAACTCAAATTCTGAGAAAAACCTATGCACATACATCACATGCATACAATAATATTGGATGAAATGAATTTTCTTTTGTTTAAATTTTGGAATAAATATATTTTGTATAATTTTTTGTAGTTGATTCATATAAATAAAAACTAATATAAAACAAACAATTTTTTTTTTTCAATAACTCAATTAATTACATATGCTTTCCTTAAAATTACGGAGGTCTTGACATACCAGGACCCCCCCCCCCCCTCCTGGTTCCACCATTGTGTATACAGGAGTACAATAGCTAGTAATGCAATGAAATGCCATTTCAGGCATTTTCTTGAAATTGTAAGAAAATTAGAACAGACAGATGTAAACTTCAGTTTAAATAAACAGTGGAAAAAATTGAGAAAATAATAAGACGAACTTTAAATAGTGTAAACTTTTAGCAACAGATTTCGCTAGATAAGGTTAGCCATAAATAGATCTAAATTACGTTACTGAGACCCACAAAACAGTAAACCGTTAGATGAAGTCTTGATTTAGGCCCGTTCTAAATTTGTATCCTGTTTGATGAATCTGAAGAGGCGCCAAGTAATAAAAAAAGGAAAAGTAAAATTAAAATAAAAACGAAGGAAGGAAAAGTGAAGAAAAGAAATTTTTAACCGAAATTTAGTATTTTTTTTATTTTGAAAGGGAAAGGCACAAGGAAAATTAGCAAGAGTAATGTACTCCTCGCTCCTCCGCGGATTACCACACCTAAAGAGTCGCTTCTAGGGGGACCCCAACACCATTTCAGCAGTCTTCAAGTTAAAAACTATTTCCTAAAAATAATCGAGTATCCACTGGTGACCGCTCGGCCATGTGGATAATTGCAACAATATTTACTTTCAGAAACGGCAAAACAAGTAAAACCAAAAACAATGTGACTGCATTCAATAGCTTACAAACGTACACTGTATTCGCAGGATATCCCGCTTCCTTAGTCAATGTTGACAATATATTGAATTTTGTCATTCATTTCCTGAAAATCGATCTATAAAATGCCAGCTCCTTAAGTGAACATGTTTCCAACCAGTATATCGAATATATAATGAGAACCGAAATTTTTGTAGATATGGCAACGCAATGAAGGAGAGTTTTCCGATATTGGTCTTTTTTTGATCTTACTAGATACAAAACTATTAAAAAAAATCGTTTACAAATTTTCACATTTTTAAGTTATTGTGAGGGGGACAGGTAAACGAGCACCAAAGTTTTAGTATATTTTATCAATTTATCTAAAGCATAATGACACCATAAGATAATTGACAAACTATCACAAGTTATGTATTTCTGGTTTTGTAAATGTTAAACGTAAATTATCAAACATTTTATAAATTGCTTATTTTTAATCGGAAGTCACATTATTATATTTATAACTAAAAAGTTACTTTTCATTTTGATTAAAATTATATAATTGCTCGCATGTGATGTTTATGTTACAGTCAAAACACGAAATCCTTCAAAACCCGACTTTACTAGGAAATTCTAGTTCTAACAAAGCGCTCTCGGTAATTCTAGTTTTAACTAATATAACACAGTTAAAACTAGAATTAACGAGAGCGCTTTGTTAGAACTAGTATTAACTAAAGATTATTTAGTTAATTCTGGTTGTGGCTGAATTCTGGCGTCGCTCTTAGTTAAATCTAGAACTGACTGGTTGCTATTAGTAAATTTGCGTTACAATTGAATTCTCTCGCCACTAAACCTTGATGTTAAAACTAGAATTAGTTAAAACTAGAATTACCGAGAGCGCTTTGTTAGAACTAGAATTCCCTGGTAAGATCAGGTTTTGACAGATTTCGTGTTTTAACTGTAACATTTATACTATATACTCACACAAATTGTTTAAAACTTCTCTCAATAATTTGGGGAAATATACAAAGAATTCTCGTTTCACTCATTTATTAGGTAATTAATTAACTTCTATTTCAGTGCTAAGTTAAAGAAACTCTGGATTCTTCAGAAATATATTAATTACATTTTATGATTATAATTCCATAGCTAATTATAATTACAAGTAATTGTTATAAAATGTAAAAAAAAAGAAATCTAAATTTTAAGTAAACGTAATTGAAATTTGTACAATATATGAAATAAGAACTTATACACATACTATAACCGTACAATCTGTCACGGAGTTCCACTGTACGGCCAAAAGTAATTTGGAGGGTAAAAGTATGTGCAAGGTTTGTAGCGCGAGTATTGCGTGCAGAAATCAGTCTACATGGGATCAGACTAGATGTTTCATCAGAACATTGATCATGCATGTAGTGATGAAGGAGCGAAATCTATCAAATTAAAAGAATATCAAAACATTTGATTATCATTACTACTGTAAATTTTAACAAAATTTATTTTTGGATTTTAATAAGCCTAACATTGCAAGGGTTTACAACTTTAGAACAAAAGGTGAGTAAAAATTTCATTATAGATTAGATTATACTTGTAGAGGAGTGTACACGCGTTGGCCTCGCGTTCACTGTGACCAGAAAGGTCTATTGGGCGTCCCGGTTCAATTTTCTCTTTTCCTAGGTTTAGACTATCAATAAAATCTAGAACCATTATGGGAATTATCTTCCACACCTAGAGCGGGGGAGGAAAATCATGTTCGAGATGAAGTAAGCTCCGCTGGCCAATGAATGCCAGTTGCAGAGCAGCTGTTGCGAGGTTCCACGAACATCCCGGTGGCAGGATAAAATCTCAGCCAAATCCAAATTTTCTAGGAGATACCTCAATGGGCAATGGCCTGAGAAAAGCTCTGTAATAGCTTTGAACTCTGTTCTTCTAAGGAATAAGAGCTCTTTTGTTTATCCGCCTGAGGTACCTATGAACTTTTTTGCCTGAAGAAATTATTGTAGTCCTTCCAAAGAAAGAATTTTAAATTGTTCTCCCATCTGTTTAAGTTGACTTTGACGTACCACTGTGAATTGCCACAAAATGAGACTGATCCGACAAAGGGGAATGCCGCTCTTCTTTTGGCTAGGCCGTCCGCAATTTCATTGCCCTTATGGCCATCATGTCCTTGTACACACATGAGCATACCTTTATTTCTCCTTGAATTTTTCCCAGATAATCTTTGACTTGATAGTGAAGGTCTTTAAGTTACTTGCGTTGTAGCCTTTTAGAATGAAAATTAACAAATTATTATCTTTAATTTTAATTTTTATTATTCAGTGCACTGTGTTTTTTTTTTTCGAAAAGTACTTTTAACTCAACACTTCAACGTTCCAATAAATAATCTCGATTTTGAACATAATTAAATAAAGTTAAGGATATCGTGTATAAAATAATAACGGTTATGATCCAAACTAAATGCAACCCGCGTAAAAAAACGAAAAATAAAATAAAATTGGGATTAATGTTCCCAGTAAGGAACCCATACTTGTATAAAAAAAATCGGTAAAAAATATTTCATGCAGTAGTGAAATAAAAGTAAAATGTGACGATTCTTCCAAAAGTGGTATTTATAGGGTAAATTTCAAAAATTGTTTAGGTATTTAAGTACAGATATATTAGCAAAACAAGAAGTTACTTTAAAATTAGATTGCAAAAACTATACAAACGCAATTAAAACAAATAGAGCCCTAGTCCTAACTCCAGGTTCATCAACATATTTACAATCAATAAAACTTAATTAATTCATAATACAATTAATAGACAGATAAAAAGGAGTTCAAACAGAATGTTCGAATCAAATCGTTTCGAATATATTTTTCTTAACAGATACCTTCTGAAAAGAAAAAAATCCTGAAAACAAAGCATAAAAATTTTTATAAAATTAAATCTAATCTAATCACTCTCATTCAAAACACATATAAATAACCAAACAAAGCCATGTATTTGCCATCTAAGTATATAACATATTGCACAAATACAATACAAAAGCTAAGCTTCATCGAGCAAATCACATTTAAATCATTATCATATGTTTTAACAGTTAGATTCGTGCTAAAAACAAGTCCTGAAAAGGGAACATATTACAACAATATCATGCTGAAATTGTATTCTGAAAAGCAAATAAAATTCAATCTAATTACAAATTTCCGAATAATAGGTACAACATCTAACGAAGGCATGTGTTGTCATGTAGGATACAATGCATGGCACAAATACAATTGTTCAGTATTCACAAGAATTCTGATATCATTTCAATCAGCAAACTTGCATACCAACACACCTATATACTGAAAAACTAAAACAAAAAACAAAAAGGTTGAGTATCACGTAGAATTTATAACAATTTCGCAGTAAAGCAAACCAGCTAACTGCACACAGGCACTGCACGACAATCTCACATGATGATAATTTTATTAACCTAACCAGAAAATTCATCAGGAATTTAAATTATCAACGCGGCATAAAAGTGAGCCAGCTAGAAACAACGGTACACGGGATTATACTGCGCATCTGCACTTGGTAAGTCGACATTAACATCAATTAAAAAAAAAAAAAAAAAAAAAAAAGAATAGGCAATAAATTCCAGATTGGATAGAAGTAATTCACAAACAATTTTTTTCTCTCTTTGTTTTTTAGATATATGGTTGCATTTCAAAGTGCAGCTGCTATGCCAATTATTGCTGTCATGCGACTTTGCATGCCGTTCTTTGGTGCCGTGCGCAATCCATGGCTATATAAACAGCAGTGTGACGTGATTCGATCTCTTTTATAATTTGGCAGTGAAGTGATTAACTTGCCGACTTAAATTTTCTAGTGTTATTTTTGAAGTTATTAACTTGGCGACTTTAATTTCCTAGTGTTATTTTCCTAGTGTTTTCTCCTAGTGTTTTACATTTTACTAACGTATAACTGCTTTATTTAATTGACTGCTAGAATAAAGAATTTAGTCAGGGTACCGACTGGTTTAAGGATTTATTTTGGATAGCAATTAAACTAAAGATTCTTATTGTGGATATCGACTGCAATAACAATAAATTACTAACACTTTATTGCGGGTAGCGACTGTAATAAAGAGTCTTACTGTGGGTATCGACTATAGTAAGACAAGTACTAACACAAACACTTTATTGCGGGTATCGACTGTAATAAAGAGTCTTACTATGGGTATCGACTGTAGTAAGGCAATTACTAACACAAAACACTTTATTGCGGGTCTCGACTGTAACAAAGAGTCTTATTGCGGGTATCGACTGTAATAAGACAATTCCTAACAAAACACTTTATTGTGGGTATTGATTGTAATAAAGGTTCTTATTGCGGGTCTCGACTGTAATAAGAAATTTACTAACAAATCACTTTATTGCGGGTCTCGACTGTAATAAAGAGTTTTATTGCGGGTATCGACTGTAATAAAACAATTATTAATACAAATATTTTACTCTGGGTATCGACTGGAATAAAATATATCCTAATCCCTCCCAACCTCAATCAACTCAAAGTCAAGTTAATCAGTTGCCATATATTGATCAGGTGAGTGCAAGTCAATTGCAACATTTTTATAAATCAAATTTACATCTTAATCATTTATTAAACATTTGTTTCAGCTTCTTATATTATAAAATATATATATATATATCTTGTAGTTCTCAAGTTATCGTATTTATTGAACTTGAAATATTTAGAGCAGTGACTAAACGAATAAAACCACTACTTTTATACCAGTGCATTCATTTCAGTCACTTAATTATTTATTGCATGTACGCTCTGACTACGGGCAGTACAACAATAAAATCAAGCAAATCAATTTGCAACTCTATCATTACCATTATTACAAGTACCATCCAACGGAAATTTTTTCTCTACGTGAAAAAGAGAACATTTTGGCAAATGTAATTTAATTTAACACAGCAGCATGTGAAGCTCTAAATTTATTGTTGCTATGCATTTTTGTTCGTTGCTAGGCAAATTTTAGCGCTAGTACCCTAAGATCGCAGCTGCACAGCCAATTCTTTAATCATACCCCGCTGCTACTCTATCAGTGGTGTCTTGTGCAAGCAAGGACTATATAAACGACAAGCTGACTGATTTCGATCTCTTTTTGCACTTGGCATCGCTTGGGGTAAGTTGGTTTGTTAGGGACTGACATTTATACCGGGTATCGACTGGTATATAAATTACTAATAATCATTAATTTATGGTCTCGACGGAAATTAAATTGTCTTATTTCGGGTCTCGATGAACTTAAGTAACTCTTTAAGTCGAGTCTCGACTTACTTAATGCGCATTATCTCGGGCCTCGACTGAGATAATAATTTACTAACAAACACTCTATTTCTGGTCTCGACGGAAATAAAGAATCTTATTTCGGGTCTCGACTGAAGTTAAGATAACTCTTTAAGCTGGGTCTCGACTGACTTAATGAACATTATCTCGGGTCTCGACTGAGATAATATTACTAAGATTAACACTTTATTTCTGGTCTCGACGGAAATAAAGAATCTTATTTCGGGTCTCAACTGAAGTTAAGATAACTTTTTAAGCCGGGTCTCGACTGACTTAATGAACATTATCTCGGGTCTCGACTGAGAAAATATTACTAACATTAACACTTTATTTCTGGTCTCGCCGGAAACAAAGAATTGTTCTAACTAAGAACAGAGGGCTTAACATTAGCTTACAGCCATTTCCTCAAGTTCCAAGTTTGAGATCGGTGAGTACCACCCACTTGTAACATTTTAATACGTATTCATATGTCTGTTTGACTATATTTTAACTCATATATATATCTATATTATACATTTCGTATGCACATCTCTTTTACACATTTATTTTGATTACAATTTTTGACGATCTTATATTACAACTTGGTGCCAATAAGTGTTTTCAGTGTGATACAAAAATCTCAGACCCAAACTTATGTACAGAGTTTTGTCTCAACATATCTATTTCTGAAAATCGTACATCATAAATCGGTGTCAATTAGTGTGTTTTCTAGTGTGTGTTGATCTCTGACCTAACAGTTTATATAATCATGTCTTAATACGATTGCTCAAGATATTTAAGTTAAGCAAGTGTGCCAGTGTTTTGAAGTTAAGTTATTTTCATTTTGCTCTATATTAACTCTGTATTGAATATCTACTTATATATCGATATAAACAATCCCGTAAGTATGTTTCCCAATATGTTTGAATCGTTGACCTGAAAACTTTTGTACATAATCTGATCTTAATAGTGGGAAATTCTAAAAAATAAGCGCAGTAGTTTCTTGAAAGTAAAAGAAAGTGAACAGTGTTGATTTGTTGTTAGGAAATAGACCACTGATCTTGATCCAAATTCACCAGTCACTTAATCAAATTTGCGTGTACGTTCTACTAACGAACAGTACACAGAAATTAAATTAAATTTTAATTAAATGGCTTCGTATTCACAAAGGTATAATATATTTGATATAAGAAACGTACAAAACCCTTACTTAACGATTTAATTGGTTTTTAAGGAATTTTGAATTTCGAAAATTTCACTAACAAAACCATAAATTCTCGAAATTATTTCTCTTTTTTTCATATTTTAAATTGAATCTAAAAATGCAACTTTTATTTGATGACCATTCGAATCTTCGTTTTTGTACAATCTTGCGGGTACTGTGTGGAGATGTAGGTGACCCATATTCTTCATTCACTAAGCTTAATAAAAATCGTTTAATAGATATTAAATTAGTCACCATACAAGACCATCAAACTATGTATAAAAATTTCAAACTGTTTCTATCCCAATTCTTCCAATATTGATTCAATTAAGTAGGTACGCTTATAATCGTAAAGTATATCTGATGTAGGGGAAGGTGCTGTACCTTAGTATCTTTTTAGTTTTTTTTTTTTGTTTTTTAGACAAAACGAATGAGACAAATCTTAAGCAACCGATAATTATAGATTGTCTCCTCCATAACCGTACCAACAATAGTCGAATATTCATTTAACAATTTATACCTCAGGATATATGAAAGGAAATATGAAGGTCATCCTTTCGGCCCAAGGTAAAACATGCTGCTGCACCATGGACACTATTGTACCTTGCACATCTGTAATTTACTAAGTAGAAATGATGGTATATCAACAGAGTTAAATTAAATAACACTCTTCCTTCAACCAAGAAAAACAATATTCTCAAAGCATGGTCTGCACGACGAGAACATTTAAAAAAATATAACGTTGGGGACTATAAATGATAACGCCAATGAATATTAAAAGTTAGTTTTTTTTTTTTCACAATACGTCAACGTTAATACACTATTCTAAATTCAAAAGGAAATGTATTTCAGAAAGTCATCAACCACGAATATAACTTAAGATAATTATAATATCTATTCTGTCCCATAATAACTAAATCTCACTTATGTATCAACTTAAATAAAACAAATTATTATAACTAAAAAAGGAAAAACTTTTCTGGATTGGCAACAATATATTAGTATAAATGTAATTATGTGAACTGAGATATGTATTAAATGGCTAATTAAAACGTACTCACCAGTCTAAAATGTGGAATCGACTTCATGGCGTTGGTAAATACATAGTTAGTGATTATATTATTCTAGTCGTGCCCCTGAATAAGATACTTTCTTTTAGTTGGGACCCAACACAAAGTTTGTGTATTAGTACTTCTCTATCTTGTTCTAATCGTTCCCCGGAATAAGATACTTTACTTCAGTCGAAACCCAAAGCAAACTGGTATTTTGATTAGTAGAACTCTTGTTCGAATCGTTCGCCGAAACAAAATAATTTGCTTCAGTCGAGACACATAGCAAAATTGAGTTAATAGTATTTATTCTCGTCGGTATCCAGAATAAATATCTTTATCTCAGTCGAGACCCAAGACAAAGTGATTAGGCTAATAGAGTTTATTCCAGTCGAGACCCGGAATAAATACCTTTATCTTAGTCGTTACCCAAGATAAAATTATTGAGTTCATAAAATTTATTCCAGTCGAGACCCAGAATAAATATCTTTATTTCAGTCTTTACCCAAGATAATGTTGTTATGTTGGTACTCTTTGTTCTATACTAAGAATAAAGTAAATTTGTTAATAATTTTATGCCGGATGCAAGAAGAAAGAAATTCAACTTGGTCTGCAACAGCAAGCAATACTAAAAATTTTGTTGCGATTTTCATTGCTATCTTTATGATTTCGTTTAAGACTTTATTGATTTGCCACTAATGATGGATCTAAAAAACGATTGAATGTACGTGGGTATACTTGCAGGATTAAGTGAAAGGTAAAATTGTGAGGTTTCCAAATCTTTCCAGAGAAAGCTAAAGTGATCATGCATTTTGGCTGGAAAATAGTTAGAATTTTAAAAAGTTTGCAAATTTTTTTCAGGGACCGTAACGGTTATGAATGTTTAAAAAAACAATCGCATGTAAAAGATTATTTTCTGATTTTTATCTAATAATCAAAAACAAAAATTAAAAACTGATTTTTATTTAAATAATCGAAAATCAATATCGAAAATAAAAACATAAAATTACTTTCATTTCACAAAATTGTTTTTCGGCTGAAAAATACTTTGGCGGTTGATATTAAATATGCCGAAGATTGTACGGCATATGGGTGTGGTGGATAAAAATTACATACCGGCTTTCATCTAAGGGAATTGGTATAGATTTTTTCTTGATTTTTAAAATAAAAATTATTTTCAGATATCTATTTTTGATTTTTAAAATAAAAATAAATTATATATTATATATATATTAATTATTATTTCTAATTTTAAAAATATAAAAGACCGTTACTTTTTATAATTTCGAATAAAAATCATAAATTTAATAAGTATAGTCCTATAACAGTTCACAAAATGGGAATGGAGACTTGGAGAGATGATTGGACATTTATTGGAAATTTTAGATATGACCGTTATCTTCAGAGAATGTACAACAAGAGAGTTACAGGAGGTTAATGGACAAAGTATCTAAAGTCAGAAAACCTCCATCTATTACCCAAACGAAGCATCAAACCATAATTTACTTTGCATGCTACTTACTAAACAGCCTCACACATATACATGTACCATAATTTCTATGAATTACCTTTTAATTTTGTAATGGGAAAAGAAAAATATCATTGAAGATGTGCATCTTCATAATGCGATCTGCAAATGGAATTTCTTTGCTGGCTTTTATGGGGTTTAAAAGATTCAATGAATGGAGTAAAATTACAAGACTGTCTTCGGAAGGACGGTGACATTTTATTGGCCAGAAGCATTTAAATAAAACTGATTTTGGTACCCGTCGGTTGTCTTCTTCAGCGTATCCTTCGTTATCTCATACCATGCTGTTCCATTCATTTTATTATAAGTCCTAAAAATTATACATGTGAAGTTTAATGTTTAATTTACTGTGCCTAGATACTCTAAACGCTTATTTGTTACAAAAAATAAGGCCGACATTTGAAAGTTCTAATGATTCATATAACGTCAGCAGTTCTATATAAAAAAATCGGTTAAAGGCGAGTTGGGCTCTGACAATGAGGTTTCTGTACCAGAAATTTATAAACGAACAGTCGAAAGACCGAATTGAATTATATTTAAATCTAATCCAGATTTGCCTATGGAAACTTAATAGCATTCAAATACGCAAGAGTAATTTTACAAGAGTCGGTCTTATTATTAACTATGAGGCTAGCGAAAAAAGGGACCATTTCCCTGTTAGAAATGATTCACCTACCTTATCACGGTAATATCAAAATTTAATCTTTAGAAACCTAGGAGGTGAGGGGAAAAGGAGTTTTGTCAAACATTTTGGGCTTTATCCTTATAAACAATTTACTAAAAAAAATTTTTGAATCCTTGAAAGTAAATGATATCCCACATGATACAAAAAAAAAATTTTTTAGAGAGCCCAACCCACCACATGAAAATTAAAAATAAAATATTTCATAATCTTTGACTCTTGGAATATGTGCCCGTCACGAAGACCTAACATTCTGTCAAATTTCGAATTCGTACGTCACGTTGTTTTCGATAAAAACTTCTGTGACAGACAGAAACTTGGAGTTAGTAAGGATCATATAACAATTCACCTAATTCTTTTTCGATAGCTTCATTTTATGATTCTATTCATTTAGTAAAATCTGTGCGAAATACAATAATTATCTGGACACTTCTTATGGCATTGCTTCATGTGTATTATTAAAATATTGTATGATACTGATGCAAACAAAATTACGAAAATGTGCTTAGAACTCAAAAAAGAATACAGAGAAGGGTAGAACGAAATAACTTTCAAAAATTTGAAATAGAACCCGCGACACAAATACTAAATTCGTCTATAGCATCAGGCATCCCCGTACTTTAAATAAGTTGAAAAAATTACATAATGATAATATTACTCATAAAGCTGAATCAACTGCACAGTTCGAAGAACCGTTCTGAAATATTTGACAGCTTATTAGACATCTTTAATGTTAAATACATATATATCTTTTCACAACCCGAATAAAACACCACCATTACTTGATAATACATTTGAAATAAAATTTTTAAGTGAAATTAAATTCTACCGTAGGTAGAGTAAGGAAATTGATATGGAGAAAATTGTGGTCTGATGCTTCGTTTGGGCAATAGAGGGATGTTTTCTGACTTTAGATACTTTCTCCATTAACCTCCCGTAACTTTCTTTTTGCGCATTCTCTAAAGATAGCGCTCATGTCTAAAATTTCCAATAAATATCCAATAATCTCTTCAAGTCTCCATTCCCATTTTGTCAACTGTTATAGGACTATACTTATTAAATTTATGATTTTTATTCGAAATTATAAAAAGTAAATGTCTTTTTGGATTTATACTTTTAAAATAAGAAATAATTAAAATCTTACTGTGATATCATCATAGATACTTCTAAAAAATACAGACCGTTCCAAAAATAAGCAATATTTAAGAATTTGAATTAAATATGGTGAAATTTTAAATCTCCAATTAGGTGATATCAATTCATTAAGGTAACACTATACAGGGTAACCCAGACTAATATGACTATATTTTGCCAAATGATTCCTCTCGTACAGCCAGGTAAAAACTTGAATCACAGGAGGGGGAGGGCAAAATGTCACCCTGTCGAGTTACAGGGTGATTAGTAAAATATTATCTTTTTTCTTTAAACACCCCATATTTTCAAAACTACACCCTATACTGTGAATTTTAAGACGGAATTGTATGTAGAACCTCACGATCTTTTACACACAGGCTCAACTACCCCCGTAGCCCTCACTGCCACAGAGTTATGCCGCTTTAAATTAAAATTTCGGTTTTGTTTTATTTTGT
Source organism: Dioctria rufipes (assembly GCA_963924295.1). Classification (NCBI taxonomy): domain Eukaryota; kingdom Metazoa; phylum Arthropoda; class Insecta; order Diptera; family Asilidae; genus Dioctria; species Dioctria rufipes. Next base: position 63,633 of record CAWUPM010001004.1, on the reverse strand, counting down.
TTTTTTTTTTTCTTAAATACCCCCACTAAGGTACACCTTTTTTACAAAATTACGAAAGCGCGGAGTCGACTCTTTACTTCAACCTAGTACACTTATGTTCTATGTATGACGGTTGCGGAGTTATTGGCTCGTAACATATTCAGCTCACAAATAATTTGCTCCCTTAGTGACTAAAACAAGTCAAAACACGTCATTTTATAAAAATACCGGCTAATTTTGGTATGACCTGAACAGGTTAAGAGATAATAACTTTTTAAAGGCTACAGTTATTGCATAGAGTGTTCTACTTTAAATTAAAGAGGAGAGTATGCTTTCGAAATTTTGTAAAAAAAGTGTATCTTAGTGGAAAAACCGAAAAATGAACAAAAAAAAAACAGAAAAAACCAAAATTTTAAATTTGAAGCGTCATAACTCCGGTGTGGGGAGGGCTACAGGGGCAGTTGAGCAGTCGTTTGAAAAGTCCTGAAGTTCTGCATACATTTCCGTCTTAAAATGGACCGTATATTGTGCACTTTTGAGTATATAGGGTTTTTAATGAAAAAAGAGAATATTTTACAAATCACCCTGTAACTTGACAGGATGGCATTCCCCCTCCCGCCCCTGCCATACTATTTTTTACTTGGCTGGACGAGAGGAATCATTTGGCAAAATATAGTCGTATTAGTCTGGAACACCCTGTATAATTCGGAAATGTTAAATACATAAAAATATCTATTTTCTTAATGTAAAAATAAAAACGGAAGCCATATACCTTCAATTTAAAAAGTTGGCTTAAGCGACATTTTTTATTTTATCTGAAATTCCGAAATGAAAAAATCGCTACTTTAACTTTAGTGAACAAATTACTATTATGAAAGTACTTTTATAATGGCTCCATTTGATACTAAATGTTATTTGTGTTTATAACGGCCACCGTAGTTACTACATGGTCAACAAAAATGTTTACGATTTTTTTATAGTTGGTAAATGAATTACCTAAAGCTTATTAAAGTCACCTACTACATTACTGAATGCTGTCGTGTTATGTAAGGATAACTACGGATACCGCAAGAAACACTTCTTATCACTTACTTATATAACGAAGTGATAAAGGCAATAAGGACTTTCTTATATACCTAGTAATGGCTACTCTAAGTTATATCGACGGGTGATTGAAACATTTCCACCACTATCTTATAAAACCTTTAGTATCTTACTTCCACGAAAACAATTAGTATTATTAAAAACTCTAATATGAAAACGTCGTCAATTGGTAATATTGTAAAACTCTTATATAACCACTCAAATGCTTACATAATCGAGTAACCATTATATATTCCTATAAAACAACCCATCAACATTAGTCACAAAAAATTGGAAAAATTGTTTCTTGGATAAGAAACCTCCCTCAGTCCATGATTCCCTTACAGGAAAACTCACAGAGAATGGACAATCGAAATGAAGCTCTGGAATCATCGCATCATATGATATCCTGTCCAGAGGGTTTTCCAGATCCAACCCACACGCCAAAGAGTAACGAGAAGAGCCAGTTCAGACATCCTCCCAACATCTCCATGAGCGCAATCTGCACACAGCCCTTTTGGTATCTGCCTGAATGACAAGATCCAAGGATAGCAGATTAAGTAAAACCTGAAGTGCAGCAGTAGCCGTAGATCGCACAGATCCCATAATTTCCAGGTAGGCAAGCCTTTGAAGGCTCGGCATCTTCTGGATCGTAGTCCCCACAAACGTTCTCGGCCACCATATATATGAAGCATATGTGAGCATAATTCTAACGATCGAGGTGCACATACAATGCACAACCGTCGATCTTTTGCTCTATGTGCAGCCAAAGATTCTCCTGCATTTAGCGCAGACTTTCATAACCGCATTAAATTTTTCCTCTACGTGCAATCCCCATGTCAGCTTCGAGTCAAGGTTGACTCCGAGGTGCTTGACATGGGGAGAGAATGGCATAGAGTGTCCAAGGAGCTTTTGGAAGAATAGAGTACCCATGCTTACGTCTTCTGCAGAAGAGCACCAAGTTGGTATTTGTAAGGTTCACTGTCATATCCTGACGGCTGCACCAATCCTCGACAATATTGATACCTCTTTGCAGGCAGGCACAGTCAGCTATGCCTGGAGATGACCAGAGGGATATCATACTCATACGCTTCACCTTAGAATCCCACGTTTTTCAATATTGTGATGAGTGAGACAACCAACATACAACAAGGTATCGGAGAAAGCACCCCGCCTTCTCAAGTTTTACCTTAGCTGGAATCCAAAAATATAGGAAGAATAAAACTACAACACTTTCAATTCATTATCACTGGAAAATATTTACACTTTTTCGCGACTTTTCTTTAAAGTGCAATAACATTTGTCCAACAAACTAATTTCCATAATAAATTAAATGTCATCTGTTGATTAGGATAAATGTGATCCTTAAGGAAGATGAAACATCCCATCTTCCCCTACTTCTAGTGTTTTTATTAAATGTAGAAGAAGTGCACTGACATAGCAACTTTTTCGATGTGAAAAACTTCGTACCATTTTCATCCTGAAATTTCTCATTATTCACCAATTGGACCATACTTAAATTCCGTTACTACATTTCCGTCATATTTGCTCCATTCCTTTTATAGCAGACATTATCATCACAGAATATAATTTCGCAATCGTTTTAAATTGTTTCCACTTTTCCATATCAACCGAAAAATTGTAAATAATTAATAAAAACTAAAACAAAATTAAACTAAGCATTGAAAACAAAATAATAAAAAAAATGATAACCGCTTTAAAGAAACAACCTCTAAAAAATTGAAAATGGTTTTTTTTTCAAATTTCATTTTGAAAATTTTCACCAAAATTATTTTCATTTTTGAGAAGCTTTTTTTTAATTGTTACATATCTTGCTTAGATTAAATAAAACTACTTTCAAACATTTTTTTTTTTTAATTATTTAAAATTTGTGAATTTCCTTTTGAAGCTAGCATTGCAGCCATATATGTAGTAGTAAATTGAAAAAGCATTAGATATATATATATATATTTTTTTGTTTGTTAATAATTGCAGATTTACTATAATTTGTAGCTGTTGTGGCAGCACTAGTCTCATAGTCCGAGAGCTAGCAACGTCACGAAAAAAAGAACTTTAGTTCGGCTGTACTTTGCTATCACCCCTCTTTCACTATCTCAATAGGCATGCGGTCCATCTGGCTGGTGAGACGCGTTGCGTTTACTTATGCTCATTCCGTTTTACAGGTAAAAAAAAACAGTTTTCAAAATCATTTTAGTTCGATTTTTGTTTTTTTCATATGTTTTCATAAGCATCGGACAATATAAATTTACTAGCACTAGTGCCATTTTTTTTTTTATTACAAAAAAAAAATATTTTATTACGACTGCAATTTTTATACGAGCTAGTTTAATTATCGAACCACATGAAATAAATTTTCCAGGCAATAGTTCGGTTGATTATCAATAGCCAGATCGATTCGAGTGTGATAGGGAATGTGCCATCCCACACGAGTACTCTTGATGCAGTATGCAAGCCGGTTTTCTAGGGAAGAGGTAAAAGAAGCAAAGAAATATCTCTCCCGAGCAAACCTGCTTGCATGGGAGTAAATGTAGCAGCTATACATAATTATGCAATGAAATTTTAAACGGAAAATTTGGAAAAGCTTTAAAAGTAAATTGAATCTCAACTGAAAGAAACTGGCGTTGATATTTTACACCATCAATCAAAGATAGTGAACGCAAACGTCGAGATGAATTGGCTAGCGAGGTTTCAATATGACTAAATCAAATTCGTCCTCATAATTTTACTGCTCAACTGAAAAATGTTCAGTACAAGGAAGCATTAGTTAAATTTTTTATCAACCACTGGACTGATGTTATGGCGTCTTTTATGGGTGCTAAAATAATTCAGTTAAAATTCAACAAATGCTTCTTTTATCGGGTTGAAAATAATAGAGTCATTAAAGCGAAGAAGTGAAGAACATAAAGAAGCAGATTCGAGGATTATCTACCAAATTTGCCAAATGAATATCGACGCTTCGTCAATGAATTGTAAAAAACACTGGGTTCTTCCATCTATATCTAGAGGATTCTAGGCCATAACATGTTGTGATTGCACTCAAGCCTTTTTTCACATAAGGAAATTGAGGCCTTTCAAATTACTAGATTTTGTTCAAGAAAGAATTTTTTGGGATATCTCCGGTATATTACTAGAAGACGCGGAAGATTATCAGCTTGTATTTCAAAATATTTCCAGCGATGATGAAAAAATACTGAAGAGTGCATTTGTTGCCTTGTGTCAGCAGAATCCAGAGGTAAGCTAATGCAGCAATAAATTAAATAAATAACTACTGCGTCGTTCTTGGAAAAAGGGATCTCTGAAATAAAAGATTCTCCTAAAATTCCTTCACTGAGGCGAGAAAGTAGCTGAGAATGCTCAAGGACACATTATGTAGTCCCGACGAGTTTTAGGTTTTGCTGCATGGAATTTGCATGGCATAGGTAGTTTAAAATTGTGCATGCCAGAGGTAGGCTGTAGCCTCCTCAGTATTTTAAGTGACTAGTGAAGGAGTGAATGGATGAGTAAAGTTTGAATTAGTTTGAGAAAGGTCTAGGTAATCCTAAACGGACTACACGGTAGTATAATTGGATTACCTGGTGACCGATGTAGGGTAAATTAGGACTAGTATGAGTGAGTGCGTTTCCTCCGGGTGACCATGAATTTCATTATGGTCTAGGAGGATGTATGCTGGTGTGCGTGTATTTTATTATTGGGATTCAAGATTTATTCACTGAAACCTGTTCTCACCAGTACCCTTTTCTATTTTCCTTGTCTACTCTCTTTATTAATAAAGTGATTGTCAACATCTGACGTGTTTTATATTTTTTTTGTAACAAGTCCGGTTTAATACTTGGAAAGATTTGTTTCGGCAGTTCGGCAGATTAACAACGTCAACGATGCCAGATAACATTTATTTTCTAATACGTATCAGTCAAAAATTTCAGTGAAAGTTAGAAAGTTAAATTTGCAGAAATTTCAATCCATCAAGCTTACCACCGTGCAGAGCTGAATTACGGCAGCATTTATTGAGAGTCCAATACCTGACTACATTTTGAAGAAATGCTCACTCTAAATCTCTTACATCTACAGAAGTCAATGTATTCAGAGTAAAACTTGTCATTTTTTATATTTCAAATAATTGCTTTTATTAATTTTTCCATTGAAATCTATCCAAGTTCTAATTCAATAGCGCATGTGTATAATAAAGAATTTTTTCTTCCAGTATTTTATCAAGAATATCCTAAAATATGAGCCAGATATCTCAATTTTGCCCAGAAGCTTTTCTGTAGCTCCTGAAATTCTATACAAAAGAAGAATAGGACAAAATTGTGCTATCTCGCTGGGTTCATGAAATATTCTCAAACATCATCGTGAAAAAAAACACTTTGCCATGCTCAAATTGGTCCGGTACCTAATGAGAAACTCAGTTATCGCCTGGCAAATTAATTTCATGTGATTCGATAATTAAATTAGCTCGTATAAAAATTACAGTCGTAATAAAATATTTTTTTTTTTTTTGTAATAAAAAAAAAATAGTCTGGCACGGTGCTAACAACAAGGTAATTGTCTGGGAATAGTGAATTTATATTGTCCGATGCTTATGAAAACATATGAAAAAAACAAAAGTCGAACTAACATGATTTTGAAAACTGCTTTTTTTTACCTGTAAAACGGAATGCGCACAAGTAAAGGCGAACTCAAGTCATTTCTCGAAAACGTTGCTAGCTCTTAGACTATCAATCATGCGCGGAAATGGTGAATTGCTAAGGAATATTTTTTAGTACCCAATTTTGGTTGAAAATTCGTTTTGGTGGAATTTTTAAATACCAAATCGTACATACATATATTTTTGGCTTGCTACCTTTCCAGTAAGGAATGCATACATATGAAGGATACAGAGGAATATCAAGGTAACTCACATTTATTTGAAAATGAGATATTAGATGTTAAAAGTTTCAAGACTTATTATTCAGCTCTAAAAGAAAATTTAAAGAATTTTTTTAAATTTTTGGAAAAAAAGAAAAAATTTAAACAAGCATCTTTAATAAAATAACAAAATAGTTTGTTCACAATAAATAAAGTTTTAGGTATTTTAACAAAAATTCATTTCATAAAAGGAAAAAACAGAAGAAAGACTATTCAAGTCCTATAATGTTGAAAGTATTTAAAACTTACATACTTTTCAGGCGGCACTTCAGTAGTTAAATTATCACATTTTTTCATTATCTCGAATGTTTTCAGAACGAGATACACCTTCACAGTATTTACTTAAAGCCTGCAAATCGTTGTAATTTACTAAAGATATTTTCATGATGACTTCATATAAGTATGCCAGTGTATTACTGACAATTTCTGTTAAAGATATTTTATTTCTTACGATAGAATTCTCCCATGGACCATTCTAAGGTTTCCTTAGCTCTATTGCAGTAGGATAATCCTTAGGAATTAATGAGATTCATTAACGAGTTAAGCTGAAAGCAGAGTTGCAAACTTGTAATACATTTGAAATTCAGTGACTCACTTTGGAAATGCGTATGCGTTACACCTTGAGTGGGAGTTGACACTGTATTATTCTATGGACTCGCTGAATGAGTTTGGGATCTGAAGGGCCACCTAGCTCATTTTGGGACGCCTCATTGAGCCGGCTCTTTTAAAAGAGTCAGATTCAATAAGTTGACTCTGTCAAAAGCGTCAATTTGCCCATCTATCACAAATGTGATGATCAGTTGCACCTGGTAACAGTTTGCAAGTAACAGAAACACAATGGGTATGTCGATCGGATGAGGTTGTGTTACAGAAAAAAAAATTAGATGGAACAAGAAAATACTCTGCCATTAGCGTAGAGTAGAATCACAAATGGTTCTCTACCACTTCGTGAAATTTGCTTACCAACTTGCCATGAACATTACTTTTCCATACAAAATTTGGACTTGGCTTGGTTTTACTTAGGTTTTATAATATTTTTAAATATCCCTTTATGTCCTTATCAATGCGATTTTGGAACTTTCTTGCTGCATGTAATTTGTCTCACCTTTTCAACGATATTATTATCTTAGTTTAGACAAAAACGTGACTTACCTTGTTCTTTCTCTGTACTCTTCATATTATTTCTAAAATAAGGGGGTTGCCGGTACTAATAATTGCCAAATTTTATTCAAATATATCTTTATTTATAACACTACTATTACTAAAAAAAGTTGAATAGTTTTTTATTTATTCGAATTACAATTCATTCAATTTTTATTCTTTCGTTAAACTTTTCAGTATTTTAACAAATCTCTGCTGGGTATTATGTTGAAATTCTTCAGGCTATTAAAGAAAGAAAAGAAAAACAGAATTATAGTTCTGTTTTCAGGTAGAGCAGAAATAGAATTAGAGTTCTGAAGAAGGTTCTGATCCAGAAACAAATTTCATTTTTTTTATGATATCATGTATCGTTATACTTTATTCATGCATACAGAATCCAATGCCTTGGAAGTGATGAGGACTACAATACAATATTCTAACCTTGTTCATATAATATATTTTTTATTAAAAAGAAATAAAGAAATACATAAATTAAAAATAACAGGATATTATCTTTAATATATCTAGCAATGTTTAATTTTACTTAGTATCTATTGGAAGATGCATGATCCTGGTAAACATGAATCCGTTTTTCTACATTATGTTTTTGTAATTAATCACATTTTCTTTTATTTATAATCAAAACTTTCCATAAATTACTTCAAGTTTAGGCTACGGTTTGGGTAAATGAAAAATTAAAAAAAAAACAAAGTTACTCATCACGGAATAAATATGTACCTATGTACATAAATACATACATAATATAGCCTGCTTGCCTTCCGAAAACTATAATCAAATAATCTACTTACTTTCGCTAAGTCATCATGGAAACATTTTTTTATCTCAATTTAAATCCCTCTAGAAATTTGTAGGTACACCACGGTGGATTTAAGTATCCCTTGTTTCATCCCTTTTCTCCTACATACACACACAAACATACAAATGGACAAAAAACAAGCATATTAGTGCTCAATTAAAATGTTCTTTAATTAAAAGTTAATGATCTAGGACTCCACACCTAGAGAAGCTATAACCTTATCATTATGGGTTAGATAAGCCACCCGAATACTTAATGAAAGGTTCTACCTTGTGAGTGACCAACTAAGATAGTTCCCTAATGTTTTGGCTATAATACTAATTAATTGGGACTGATTAGGTGGACTTAAGGCGAGTTTTGAAGACTACTCACTCAAAGCAGCTTGAGTTTGCTAATATAAAAGCATTTTCAAACACACACGCAAATAAAATATTTACCTATACTTATGGATGCTAATAAAATTAGAAAAATGGTGGGGGGGGGAGGCACATAGCATCAGGTAAAATCCATGGTTTATTTAATTTAATAAAAAATTAAATAGAAATATAATGTTTTCATTCTACGCAAACAACGGATAACATACATTCAAATATGCCTTTTGTGATACCAAAACGAATGTGGTCTCCTTTGAATAAAGTTCGCCTCTGGTCGTCTCATATCTGAAACATTTACTGTACTTACTACCACCAGCGACCACCATCATCTCCATCCAGAGATAGCCAGTGAATGGATTGGCGGTCGGATTTATCTAGTTTCTTGGTTTGAAGGGGGAGGTTGCGGAAGGATGAGTCTTTATCGCCAAACGATTCTGTCGCCCACTATACTCCGAAAAAGTGCAGAGTAAAATCCCAGATATGTTAGCAAATATATGGATTTTTCTACATACCTTACATGCATAGGATGGATACCTACTCTACTACTGTATCTCAGCTACGGAAATATAGGTAATTTTGTACAACTACTGTTTCGACCCTGATTCCTTCCGACATGACTAAGGCGAATCAGTTTTTGTTCGTGCGAGATAAATATTGTGCTATGGCGCCATTTTGCCAGTATATTATGAAATGAACTATGATTCGCTTCGAGCCGGAAATGGTTCTTTTTTTTTTTTTTTTGTTGTACATTTGAGAGTTTTTGTTAAACTTAACGCAGAGATACTATTTTACATGAAACTATCACTAAAATTCTGGATTAGTTCTTTCCTCCCTATATCACTACCCGAAAAAATTGGACAAATGTGTCAAATGGTAATCCTTGGTGTTTTGGCTAAATTATCTAAAATATAAAAAAAATATGTAAAAAAAATTAACTGTTTCATTGTGGAAACGGGAATTATTAGTGGTATATCATTTCTGATAATATCGGGCTTATAGGTATAGTTTTTAATTAAATTAATAATTTTCTAATTTTTAATTATAATTTATAATTAAATTTAATTTTAGAACATATTACACTTATATCTTCACCGTTTTATCTAAGCCATGATTTTCTCTATTGAGATTACCTACCCAGATTTGTACTCGTATCGTGGGTTACTCGAGAGATTGCTACCGATCAGATATACTACAAGGATATATTTTTGGTAGCTGTTTTATTTTTTTCCTTTCATTAATTACTCATTTATATTGTGTTAACTACAGATTGTCCACGAGGCTTTAACATGAGCACCTTCCAAGTATGGCTTAATCTCACGGCGAGTTTTACGCACGGATTAGTTCTTGTAACGACAATCATCATCCTTAATAAACAATACGCTTAGCGGTATTACTCGTAGGAGCGACACCTATATAAAATTCTAGCCACTCTCGGAGTCCCGGTACCCGGTTGTTTTCGCACATCTCCAAGGCGATTTCATATATCCTAGTATGCACAACGTGCAGGTCATACTTCCTTGGTTGCTATACGTTCTAGATCACATTCACATGCAACATTGACCACCTATTCTTATAATAATATATGAAATCGCGCCCTGCCCGCATATGGATTAACTACCGCCACCACATTGCTCTCATAAACGGGCCGCATCTTGTCGTGATGGGATAAGATCCATAGAACCCGTCGCCGTAGTGCTAGATTTAGCTAACCTGTCGATCAGGCTAGGTAAGACAAAGCCAATTGGCAGTGGATACTTCTAGTATATTCTCCATGCAGAATCATGAATCGGACTGGTCACACTATAAAACATAAGGTACCATTTACAGCCTTCTAACAGGGACTACAAGGAATTAGGTCTGGAGAGCATATAGATTACAAATAGTTGGCCTAATGGTGCTTGATTGCATAAGACTACTAGCATGAATGCATGATTCTTCAACTCATCAACTTCTCTACTCCACTATAAGAGGTAATTATAAGGGATCTTACATTATTTAAATTTCTGTCAGCAAATAACTTCCATACAGATGAGTATTCTGTCACATACAGTACTACAACGTCCATTTAATCAGAGATTTCCTTTGTAATCTCTCAGAGGATCGCGTAGGTTTGCACATAACTTCCGCTTATGCCAACATCTCCGCATAGGTACTAAAATGTCCAAATTAGGAGATGAAAACGCTTTCAGCACAACCATTGTTCCAACGTATTCAAACATTGTTTTGTAATGTAGCTGTAAGTAAGCACCACAGTTATATTACGGTATTTTTGGTGGGTTAGTGTAGCGGTGTGTTAGAATTACAAGACATGTGTGTTTGTGTTTAATGCTACTTTATTAAAAAAAATTCTTCACTACTCAATGTTAAATATTCTCTTATTTCAACTTTATTGTCGAATCACACTATGCGTATTCTATTATTAACCCAGTAATGCGCAGCAAATTTATTTCGCCAAATTGTAGTGAAATTTGAGAAGTAATAACCTGAGGCACTCTTACATTATTAAAAAAAATTAATATTGCCATATGATAACTAAAACTTGTTCTTTAAGCTGGAAGATTTTCCTGCCAATGGGAGTTCCCATGAGTCAAAATATAAAAATAAACCAAAATTAGTATCAACGAAAATAAAATTTATTAAATCCAAAATATAATGGTGAATTCGCTTAAAATCTATTTAAATGATTTTAAAAACACGACCATAATATTGGTGGACATGGTATGGAAGATGACACTCTGGATGCAACGGAATGTTGCATTTACGACATAGGTATATGGTGCCACCGCCACAATTTTTACAACGCGAATTTGGTTGATTTCCCTTCACAATCCAATGGCCCTTGATGTGCCTTGATGTGGGTCTCATTCGTTATTTTCCATAGACTATTAGCAGTTGTAACGCGCATTGCTTCTGGAAATTAACCAAAGGCATGTTTTCGTTCAGTTTCCTATATCACAGCCACGCGTGTAATACACTCGCATTCACACCCGAAGCAAGGAGTGTGTGCCACCATTTTTTTGAGCGTATACGTACACGGTAGTTAGAAACGAGCTGATCAAATAAATCGACACCTCCCATCCAGTTATTATATGAAGCAATAGTTTGTGGTTGTTGTAATGCTATAAACGGCTTTGTCGCCGAAATCCGTCACAAGAGGTCTAGTTTTCATGCAATTTGAGCTAACAATGACTGGCTTGTTACCATTCCAACGAACTATAACTGTATCATGTTGAGTAAGGTCTTGACCGTCTGAATGAATATGTATGGGAGGATGCTCGGACTCTCGGTCTCTGTTGTAGACAAAAAACCAAACGATTAGTGTCTAAGTTTTTTATTTAAAATCTGCCACAACGTTTCACGGGTGAACACTCCGCGTCTTCAGGTGGTCTTATCTATAAGGTAACTATCATGAGCCGTTGCCAAAATTTACAATGTTTAAATAACTTATGAAAAAAAAAAAAAATCAGATTCTATGAAATCTCTAGGAATTAATATGAACAACAGTGGGAAGTGGTTTGTTAATCACACAGATGTACAAATCCCCGATGAGAACAGCTGGATGCTGGCATTGGGAAAGAAATTTGCGCTACCGTACGGTAAACAAGATTTTCCTCTGCTACTGGTCATAGCAGATGGAGAGTTTTGTTTACAAAGTATTGAAGATGAGCATGATCGTGACATTGCCAGAGTGAATTTTTGTAATCTGTTGTCTAATTTTCAGCACAATATCAAAAATGACGCATTAAGCAAATTAATTCTGAAAATATATGACGATTCGATGAGATTCTTAGCTAAACACAAAAACGTCATCATAATTTCCGCTGACAAAGGAAATGTTACTGTGGCAATGTATAAGAGCGATTACTTGAACAAACTCCAAGCAATGTTAGCAGATAACTCTACCTATAGAACCCTAAGAACTGATCCAACTTCACGCATTCAAAACAATGAAATAGCCAAACACCTTTTTCAAAAAAACTTCATTTCTGAAAAAGAAAAGATACATATCAGCACGTATAAAGCGGGAGTACCCAAGATGTATGGCCTGCCTAAAATACACAAAAAAGATCTCCCAATCAGGCCGATTGTGTCAACATTAAATTCAGGAGCGTACGAGCTCTCCAAATTTATGGCAAACATTCTACGCCAACTAACGATTAGCTCGAGGTATGATGTTAAAAATTCTTCGGAATTCAAGGAACGTGTTAACAGCCTCCAACTTGATTCTTCCGAGAGCATGGTGTCATTAGATGTAATATCACTTTTTACCAACATTCCCCCCGCCTTTGATTACGCATCATTGAAGATAAGTGGGAGCAGATCTTTGATATCACAAATATTCCAAAAAATAAGTTCATGGAGATCCTACAATTTTGTATCATTGAATGTAATTATTTCCAATTCGACGGAAAATTATACAGGCAGATTTTCGGAATGCCTATGGGTAACCTGCTCTCCCCCATAATGGCGGACATTGTAATGGAAGTGTTGTTGGATAGCACTATGACTAAACTTCCGTGTCAACCTAAAATTCTGGTTAAGTATGTTGACGATCTCTTTACTGTATTGCCACAGGAACGTATTCCGACTACATTAAATATATTCAACAGTTTTCACAAGAAACTGCAATTCACTATACAAATTGAATCGGATGGTAGGATTCCTTACCTGGAAGTATTAGCAATACGCAAAAATGATACCATCATCACAGATTGGTATCAGAAACCTGCCTCATCAGGTAGATTGCTGAACTACAACTCCTATCATCCAAAATATCAAAAAATCAATACAGCTAAGAACGTCGTCGATAGAATACTAGGATTAAGTGACAATTGTTTCCATAAAAGAAATAAGAAGAGAATATACAAAATCCTGCTGGACAATACATTCCCAGCACGTAAGATTAAATATTTAATAACCAGCTATAAACCCAAGCACCTAAATAATAATGGCACCGAAACAACAACGGATACCACACAACACAAAACAAAACAAACAAAATATATCGAAGTCTCAGATACATTCCAGGTCTGTCTGAAAAACTCAAAAAGGTGGTTACTGCAAAAAATAATCGAATCTGTCCGGCCTTTAAAGCTGACAAAACCATTAGGCGGTGTTTCAGCCGTGTTAAAGATAGGACAGATAAGGAACATTCCACGGACCTGGTTTATAATATTCCTTGCATGGGTTCAGTTTTAGGCAATTCAGATTGCAATTTAAATTATGTAGGTACCACCGGTCAATTACTTAAAAATCGACTTGCGCGTCACAAGTCGGATATAAAAAACAAACAGATCTACAAGACTGCTTTGGCTAACCACTGTGTGCAGGCAAACCACTGTCCGGATTTTAATAATACTACGATCTTATGTAAAGAAAAAAATATTAGCAAGAGAATCTGCCTTGAGGCTTTGCATATTTACACCACCCCCAACACAATGAATCGGAAAACAGACACCGACAACATAAATTCGGTATACTGCTCACTTCTTAGCTAACCCATAATGAGGGCTTCCTCCCACCATATATACACCTACATTGTGTATACAGATATACAATCCAAAAAACATTCGCTCACCTGATCATAAAGTAACGACAAATCGCGTAATGCGGATGCTATTATATTTCGTAGACGTGAGATTTAAATATTGTGGTCTGAAATGTGTTTTTTTTAAAGTAGTTTCTTTTTTGTTCTTGTTCTTGTATTTGTTAATAATTTATAGGTTTTTATTGCAGTGTTTTTTCAATTAAATGTTAATTTATTATTGTTTCGCCCAGTGCGTGTATATTTTATTGGAGTAATTAATCAATGTACATAAATGTTTTTTTTTCCGTAAGTAATTTAAACATTGCAAATTTTGGCAACGGCTCATAATAGTTACCTTATAAATAAGACCACCTGAAGACGCGGAGTGTTCACCCGTGAAAGGTTGTGGCAGATTTTAAATAAAAAACTTAGACACTAATCGTTTGGTTTTTTGTCTACAACAGAGACCGAGAGTCCGAGCATCCTCCCATACGTATAACAGTATCATCAATAGAGACCTTTTCCATATAGCCCCGTGGTTTTTTCATGATAACGTTTTTGTTTGAAAAAGGAGCACCCTTCGCTCTATTCTCTCCCATAGTTCCCGTTCCTGAAATTCCCTTCTCTGAGAGGTAAGAAAGCAAACCTAAAGATGTAAATAAGTTGTCAAGAGTTACGTGGGATCTAGGACTGATATTTGCTTTCTTTATAAGACCTGTTACAACAACAAAACCTTGTCCTTCTCCCGTGGTATCCAATTTATTGCTCGAACCACAATATGGCTCTGCAAGCAACATATATCCCGTTGAAAAACCTAATGACCAGAATTTAAAACCGAATCGAATCGGTTTTCCCCGTATAAACTGTTTCGTGCCACGCTTTCCATAATACGGTACCATGCTCTCATCCACACTAAGGTACTGATCAGGAATAACAATTTTAAACTGCTCATGTAGTATGTCAAACATGAGACGCACTTTATAATACGGATCATTGGTGGCGACTTGATTATCAGCTAAATGATGTCTTCTCATAATATCATCAAATGCGTTTCGGCTCATTGATTCAGACACGAGACTATTATAAGTATATGGTGATATGCTCCAATACATCCGCTGATTCGGTAGTTTGTTATACCCAGACAAAAGCAGAATTGCCAAAAACAATGTATATTTTCTAACGAAATCGAAGTAGTAGTCAAAATTTGTTGGTGAGAATATATTTGGCTCTGCTCTAGAATAAGCTCAAAGAGTCTAGGAGGAAACATAAAAAAAAAATCCAGAGGAGACTTTAAAGTTTCCCTTCCTGGTTCTGATGATAAGCCTTTTGAAAACTCGTGACGTTAGTACCGACCCTTGAAATGAAATAAAATTTGTATGCGAAAAAGAATAGTAAGTGAAATTCTCTACCTATTTTCATTGGATTTACTCCATTTCAACACAAATTTATCAGCAAGATTTTGTTTGCATGTTTTAGCCGTTTTTGGCTTCGTAACAGTGGGCTTTATTGACTTACGCATCGTCTCAGATTGTTGCACTAGTGTGTTCCTGGATCCTTTCTGATGTAAGTTTCCACCAATTGTGAGAAGCAATTTCATAGGTAAATGCGCGGTGTTTTTTTCAAATTCATCATCGCTGAGGTCACTATCAACATCGGTATTAGCATCTGGTCGTTCATGTGGGGGGAATATTGTCACTTCCGTAGTTGTATCATGTTCCAATATATCGTATATATCATGTAATGCTAACTACTTTGAAAATACAAAATTTCAAACAACATCTAATTTTCTACTACATCAATTCCCAGTGGCAGATAATACTGCCACTCCGAAAAAACAGGAAGAAAATGTGTCGGAAAATAAAGAAAATTTCAAAAGAAATTAATAACATTCTAACAATAAACCTTTTCTGTATTAACAATTAACCAGCTTATCCTTTTACTTAAACAAATAAAAAAGCTAGAATTGGTCTAAGACCAATTCTTAGGATACCCTAGATGAATGCCCGTATTAAATTTCGTATGGTCACCGATCTATTCAAGTATTGATTTTGAAGTTGTTTTTCGCATATTTTTCTAGAACGGTTTGTCGCACAGACAAACTGATTATAACCAATTTTATAGGATTTCGTATTCTGCAGAAGTTTTTAGAACAATAAAAATGTCTTGGACTGATCGTTTTGAAAGTATACGTAAAAAACCGAAATTTTTATATGGCAACACCAAGAAGGAGTTGACCAATTTAGTCCATTTTTGACATTTTATTTGCTAATGTAGTAAAAACATCATGTGCGAAATTTCAGCTCTCTACGTCGACGCGTTCTCAGGCAGTGCCCAAATATATAGCGGAAAACAAAATTTTTATATGGCAACCCCACGAAGGAGTTGCCCGATTTGGCTCATTTTCGAACTTAATTTTACTTTTTTTTTTAAAGTCTGTATACAAAATTTCAGCTCTCTAAGTGTACGCGTTCTCAAGTTATCGTGCGCACAGACGGACGGACGGACGGACGGACATGCAAAAATCGAAATAACTTTTAATATTATGAATGGGTGTCCAATCAATTTTGCTCTACCATCATTATTTCGAGGTGTTACAAACGGAATGACAAACTTAGTATACCCCTATGATTTCATCTAGGGTATAAAAATAATGTAACTTACCTCGGTTGACTCATTTTTGTACCAGGGATTGCCTCACCTTAAAACTCACTGTCACTTCGCTGCCCTATTTAGGAGCAACTACTGATTTCTGTTATGTTTCTCCACATGAAACGCTAAATATGCTAAGCGCGTAAACTCATACGTTAGGTGGACAAACCTAAATCTAAAAATTTGCTGCCACCAACAAATGAATTTATTTCATCTAATTTACTTTTCATTATCCAGGAATATTCCTTGTATATTTGCTTAAATATTTTAAATTTTCGCAAAAATATCAATATGGCGGCTCCTTACGAAATTATGTTGATTTTTTTTAGTTTTTTCGTGAATATTGGCTTACTTGGTTAATTTCACACCTCTTAGGTCTCACCAACAGATTGCGCGTCACCGAATTAGGGAAATTGGCTTTTTACGCCGTCAATTTGATACGAGTAATCGCGGTTTTCAGTGCGAAAGTGGTGTGTTCGTTTGTGTCCTTTTTGACGAATTTGTTAGATTATTTATCCAGATAAGTAGACAATAATGCGTTAAAAGCGTTGATTATTAATTCTAATATGAACAATTTCCATAACATATGCAAATTATGCGAAATTATTCATGTTGGAAAAGTGATTATGAAATGTCAAGAATGGCAAAAATTGTTGAATGGCGTTAAGTGCTTGCCCAATCAAGAAATGAACGGGTGTGAGGATACGTAACTCCTCTGGATCATTTCTCACATAGCATAACGGTCTAGAATTTAGACATGCTTCCACCTGAGTTAGCACCGTCGAATATTCTTCAAATGTAGACTTGGATTGTTGTAATGTGCATCGTAAATGATGCTTTATAGATTTCACTCCAGCTTCCCATATGCATCCAAAGTATGGAGAGGCTGGAGGATTGAAATGCCAATTTTTCTACAATAGACTTTCCTCCAATGAAGTTGGTGCCACAATCTGAATATATGTATATATATGTGGCGAGGAATGCTTCAGATGTGAGGTCTGACACCAATTCTATATGCACAGCCTTCGTGGCCATACAGACAAATATGCAAAAATATGCCTCCTGTAATTCTGCGTTTCGTAAATTTAATAAATTTATTATGAAAGGTCCGGCATAATCAATTCCTACTTTCATAAATGGCTTTGTTATATTAACTCGGGAAGTGGGTAAATTTCCCATTACTTGGCTTCTTGTCATCGTTTGATGTTTGAAATATAATGCATTTGGGCAGTCTGCTAGTTACACGGCATCGTGCATCTATGATCCAAAATCTATCTCGACTAGTGCTAAGAACCAATGTGTAATTTATCGATCAAAATCAATGTAATGTCTTGACCACGTGGTAAGATAATTGGGTGCTTCCTATTATATGGGATTGACGTGATATGACGTCTACCACCCAATCGTAAAAAACCATTCTCTACAATGCGAAAGTGTTGTGTTTGTTTGTGTCGTTTTTGACGAATTTGTTGGATTATTTATCCAGGTAAGTAGACAATAATGCTTTAAAAGCGTTGATTATTAATTCTAACATGAATAATTGCCATAGTATATGCAAATTATGCGAAATTATTCATGTTGGAAAAGTAGTTATGAAATGTCAAGAATGGCAAAATTGTTGCATTTCATTAATTATTGTACATATGCATGCTGCAAGTTCATGTAGTTTGCACAAGTAATCATAAAGGTCATTTGAATTGTTTGCGTGCTTCGTGCGGTTAAAGATATTTACTGAAAGATTTGAATTAATCTTCTGAAAATGACCAGAATTGACTGGACCGACAAAAACGCTTTGGTAATTACAGAATTCTATAAAAATGAAGTAGTATAATAACGAATAATTATAAAATTAATAATAATATTAAAATAAATAATGGGAAAATGGATTATTAAGACAAAATTATTAAAAACGCGGCACATCGCGATTGCAATATCCCTATTACTGATTTTTACTCAACTGAACAATTCGACGGCACTAGATTGGACTGCTTGTAGCACTCGAATTATTTTTCAACCTCACTAATCGAACTGTCATATTGATCAAGCAATGTGGACGTATCACGAAAATGGAAGAGCGGACACCTCGAACATGATCAGTCAAACATCATAATCTTTAGACGACCATGATTATATGAGTATATGAGTATAGATCTTAGTGAAAACGAACAAATGTGGGATACATTCATTCTTCTTGAGTTGCTTTAGTTCAGCAACTATTCTTTTGCTATAAATAATAGAAGCTAGAAATATTGTCTCCCACAATTACTTGATAAAAATTAATTTACCGCGGAGTGTAGGCGGATTTCAGCTCTTCGGCTATCTGCAATACACTAAAAGTTTTGTATTTCTGATATATTATAGTGCAATGGTTTGCACAGGGGCGGGTAATGAAGGTCCGTTTGGTCGTTATAGCATACAGAATTTGAATTGAATAGAGCTCGAGCTATTTTGAGTGACACTATCTAGTTTAGCTTTCGAACTTTGTTACAAATATGCAAAATTTCTAGTTCTAAGTCAGGAATGTGCTTATTTTCTAATAGATGCTTAGCGAAAGTTCGGTTTGAAATTATTATTTATTAGCGAAGTGAAGTGCTCATTTATCTTTCTTTGAAAGATCGTCCTATTTTCCAATGTATACCCCCTGGAATGTTGCACATTTTAAGCAGTAAACCTAATTTTTATTTAATTTATCGGTTGTATATCTTTACAATTGGCAATAGGCTATTAAGATTTTTTAATGTGGTTTAAAACCTACGTATATATCACGTTTCTTTAGTTCCTTAGATATTCTATACGATTTCTCTTCAACATTTTTCAGTTGATACAATTCTGCTTAACCCTTTCGCATCTAATGGGATAATGCATCCCAAAAAAATGCTTTTTAAGCTGTTGGGAGTTTTTCGTATTTTAAAACTATGCATTTCATAGTTTTTAGTGTTTTATGATCAAAGTGTTCTCTTTCACTTCGTTCCGTTGGAAAAAATTCTCTCAGTAGTGCTCGTATACTTGTTGAAGCAAGTCGTGTTCTTGAGTACAGTGATTTTGTTCGGCAAAAGTACGTGTTTTAGCGGTATTATTCATTGGTAAGTTTTTTTATTTTTATTTTACAGTAGGAAATCTATTTAGAACTATGTAAGAAATTTTCTTTACACATATATTATATCTACAACGTAAATGTTTAGGTTTTTTTGGAAGTTGGGATATAATATCCCAACAGTTATATTAGCTGGTACAATACATCCCAACAGTTTTGAACATTGCCATTTTTATATTTTCAGTTTCTATTATTTGAAAATGGAAAGGTTCACACAAGAACAAATTCGAGCCTTGATGGAATCATCTGATGACGAAGACGGTTCCGATTTTTCAGATTCTGGTTCTGAGTATATACCGAGTGATAGAGAAATTGATTTAGAAGAGCATTTATCCAGCTATAGTAGTTCCTTTTTGGACCAAATTGATGACGTTGATGATAATATTGAGAATATTTCACCAAATATTATAGAGATTGTACCACCAACTGTAAGTGCTCAGCCACAAGATATCTGGAAAGAAGATTTTCAAAATTTTCGGCCAAGAAAAACCATACCGCCTAAAAACATTCCATCAATATTGGTAAGTTTAGATAGATCAAGTACAGAAATAGAAATATTTCTGAAGCTGTTTCCTAAAAGCTTATTTATGGTGATAAGTGACTTTACTAACAAAAGATTGGACATGCTTCCCAATTCTGAGAAAATTCCAAAAACCGATTATCATGAAATTATGATTGTAATTGGAATTACTCTAATAATGAGCTACAATCGCTTACCAAATTATCAATCGTACTGGTCAAAGAAAAAATCACAAGGAAATAGCATGATAAAAAATTCCATATCACGAGATAGGTATCGTTTACTCATCTCAAAATTATATTTCAATGATCCAGAAAAACCTGTAGATTGTTCAAAAACATATTATATTGACGAAATTGTGGCATGTCTAAAACATACATACTTGAAATGCAGAGAAGAAAGTTCACATCAGTCAATAGACGAATCTATGGCTAAATTCAAGGGTAGATCAGTAATGAAGCAATATCTACCGATGAAACCAATAAAACGTGGTATAAAGATATGGGAACGTTGTGATTCATACACAGGATACACCTATGATCTAAATATTTAC
Source organism: Dioctria rufipes (assembly GCA_963924295.1). Lineage (NCBI taxonomy): Eukaryota > Metazoa > Arthropoda > Insecta > Diptera > Asilidae > Dioctria > Dioctria rufipes. The sequence continues at coordinate 42,971 of CAWUPM010001004.1, read as the reverse complement.
AGTGGTAAAGAAAATATTAATCAAAATGGAACATTGGGCGAAAGAGTCATACACAAATTAGTTAGCTCTGTTAGAAATTCGGATGTATCTTTTTGTTTCGATCGGTTCTTTTCCACAGTGAATCTTATAAATACTATATCATATCCAGTTGTTGGTACAATCATGTCAAATCGAAAAAATTTACCTAAATTTAATGCAAAACTAAATAGAGGTGAGAGCAAAATATTTAATAATCAATTCGGAACTACAGTATCGTTCTGGCAAGACACTAAACAGGTAATTGTGGCAAGTAACTGTCATTATAATGAACTTACCGAAGTACAAAGAAAAGTTAAAACTGGCGAAAAGCTCTCAATTTCATGTCCAAAATCAATTTCATATTATACTGATTTTATGGGTGGTGTAGATCTTTCGGACCAAATGGCTGCAGTGTATGATGTCAACCGAAAATCAGCTAAATGGTGGAAGAAAGTTTTCTACAAACTTTTAATGACAACATGTGTAAATGCTTGGATAATTCGTAAAGAACTACAACACAAAAAACTTAATTACTTGGATTTTTTGTCAGAATTAGCAGAATCCTTGGTGGCAACTGGAAGAGAAAATGCTAGTTATAAAAGGCGTAACCAGACTGGACGTCCTGCAAAGACTCCAAAAATATTTTATAATGTAGGTGATCATATGCCGCTAGAAGGGACTTCACGAAGACGTTGTGTAAAATGTTCTAAAGATAATTCCGGCAAAAAAAAAAGATAAACGTACATATTTTACATGTCAAGCATGTGATATTCCATTGTGCTTTCAATGCTTTACGCCATACCATAAGAAAAATTAAGACTTTTTTATATTTTTATTGATTTTATATATATAATTTTTGTTTTTGATATGAATTGTTGTTCTGTTGAATATATATTATTTTTTGTTTTTTATTATTGTTTTTTAATTTGCTCACATCTGTTGGGATGTATTGTCCCAAAGTAACTAGCTGTTGGTACGATTTATCCCTTTCCCCCACTCCTAAACTATGGTATGAAAAAATTTAGAGTAAAAGTAATTTTCATTGCACAATGCATATCTAATTGATTCTTTATCTAGAATTACAGTGTATCTTAAAAAAAAAACTCTGACGCGAAAGGGTTAAACAAATAATTTCTTTCATAAGTTTATTTCTTAATTTTCTGTTTAAAATTCCACCTATTATATTAATTCATCATTCAACCCGTTATTGCTTGCTGTTTTTAATTGCTTTAAGTTTTTTCTCTATCATTCTTATCCATTGGAATAAATACTGCTCTATGTACCAACCTAATAAATGCTGAGTGTTTATATTTGAAGTGTGTGAAAGAATTTTTATATATAACTATATTTGCATTTGGATCTTTTCTATAAAACTTAAATTAGTGTCCAGTTTTTTCATTATTGTATGGTCTAAAAAATTGATGTGTTCATCTTCTTCAACATCCCTTGGAATTGGATTCACCTGTTGAAGGAATTCAGGAACTTTAAAAAATTATTAAGTTGTCTCAAACTACCCTTCCAAAGGCATAGTACGTCGCCTACATACCTACACCAGAATTGTACATTTTTATACCCTATATGAAATCGTAGGGGTATACTAAGTTTGTCATTCCGTTTGTAACACCTCGAAATAATGATGGTAGAGCAAAATGGATTGGACACCCCATTCATAATATTAAAAGTTATTTCGATTTTTGCATGTCCGTCCATCCGTCCGTCCGTCCGTCCGTCCGTCCGTCCGTCCGTCCATCTGTCCATCCGTCCGTCCGTCCATCCGTCCGTCCGTCCGTCTGAAATTTTGTACTTAAAAAAAAAAGTTAAATTAAGTTCGAAAATGAGACAAATCGGGCAACTAATTCGTGGGGTTGCCATATAAAAATTTCGTTTTCCGCTATATATTTGGACACTGCCTGAGAACGCATCGACGTAGAGAGCTGAAATTTCGTACATTACGTTTTTACTACATTAGCAAATAAAATATCAAAACTGGACTAAATCGGGCAACTCCTTCTTGGTGTTGCCATATAAAAATTTCGGTTTTTTACGTATACTTTGAAAACAATCAGTCCAAGACATTTTTATTGTACTAAGAACTTCTGCAGAATACGAAATCCTATAAAATTGGTTATTACCATTTTTTCTGTGCGACAAACTGTTCTAGAAATATATGCGAAAAACAACTTCAAAATCAAAACTTGAATAGATCGGGTTGTTCATGTTCATGTCCACCATTAACGGAGATGATTGTTAATCCTCCTATTGGGTGACAAGTCCGCGAGCTGTAAAATGGTGTACAAGGTCCTTAGGAACCGTTAAGGAAATATACTGAGGTGACCGGGATTATAAGTATGCAGATATGTTCAATATATATCCGCATGATTTTGCGTGTGGACGTTATTGTTATATAAATTGCTTTTACATATATATATATATATAAACCATTTGAGGCATGAAGTATAAGTGGATTTTCAAAAAAAGAAGTTTTTGTTTTTTCATTCAGGTAAAGTTTCCCTTGTTTATACAATATTGGTGGTTATTATACAATATTGGTGGTTATTATTATTTGGTTTGGTGGTTATTATTATTTGGTTTGGTGGTTATTATTTTTTGGTTTATAAAGATGCTGCCGTTTTTTCAGGTATCGCACCCAGCTAATAGACGTGATTGTTCAGCACAATCTGGTAATTGGCAAGTAAAACATTTCGATCGGGTTTTGCGTTGTCGATGGTATTGCTGACGACATAAATGACATGACCAACGATTACTGCGAGGTGCAAACTCAGGTTCAACTCCCTGCTGTGGTGTTTCTAGTACCTGAGAAAGTAAAAAAAAAAAAACAAGAGCAATATTATATTATTTCTTTTTGGGGTGTGTTTTGTTTCAACTTACGACAATATCAAATGCTTACATAGCATTCCAAATTTTAAGATAGCACGTTATGCGTGGATTGGTGGCCTAGCACTTTTGTACCATAAATTATACACTTGAGCGGGTAGAAGGATTTTGAGTCACATAACCACCATACTTTTATTCCATATTTGACCGGTTTAGATAGAATATATTCCGTGAATCATGTGCGGTCTCGATAGGGAAATAATTGCTCGTGGTCGGAACCCGAACTATGCGGGGTATATGCTGCTTCCAAATTTGCCTGTAACATAAGCTAAATATCATCATATCATCGATGGCGGCAGTTTTGCTGGCGGGTAATCTCTGCGGCCGTGAATTTGCGTTATCAAAGCGAATGAATTTTGTTATAGGCATAATATGATCATGCGCTAAGGTAGCTTTGAATATTGGAGCATGATTCGAGTCCCATAATTCCTTTATAGGCTCGGTGTTGGATTTGGTCAGCCCAGCATACAAAATGATCACCACAGATGCATCACTCTTTCAGGGTCAATGCCTTCCAATGCTTCTGCTTCATCCCTTGATTCCATGTAGCTGCTACCTGGTTGGCCTTCCGATTCGTTTCACGTATAATTATGTGTGCAATGTCTTCGGTGATCAAAGAACGAAAGATTGACAGCAGCAGATCTTAAATCATTTTGTTCGATGACCCTGCTTTGTTTGATGTCGATAACAATATGAGCACGTATGCGACTACTCGGTGATTGATCCTTGCATCATCTCGTGCCATTTTTGGACATGAAGGTCAGCCTGTGAAAAAGTAGCAATAGCAGCAGAATCTACTTGACGAATCATATCAACTTGATCATTTACATCTTATATCATTCCTATATTCTGTCCGATATCTAAGGTCAGTGTCGTCATCGCCATCGTCAAAAAGGTCATCGTTGTCGCTCACTTCAGCCTCCATATAAGCCCAATATTTGCATCCGCCTTAAGTTTTCCTCCGCAGACAAACATTGGTAACGCGTTTTATTATTTAGAACTAAGTTAACAACATTCCAATCATCGAATGCCATTGTCCTATAACAAAAATCTAGAAATACAAAATCATACACTGGAAAAATAATACACCAACAAGATAACCCTATACACCGGGAAAAAATGACAAAAAAAACTGTATACTTGAAAAAATCAAACAACAAAACTCCGAAGGACTCAAAAATTGGTGTTTAATAATCAAACGGCAGTCATAAACTGCATCTGACTCAAATACAATATCAAATACTCTATCGCCTCTATTATATACAAGGTCCGTACGGACATTGTACCAACGTTTATGTAGAAGATTACTTAAAACAAAATAAAAATTGCAAACCTGTGCTCGAATTGGCCTGAAATTTATTTTAATTGAGAGTACCACTTTTTTTTTTTTTTTTTTTTTTTTTTTTTTTTTTTTTAATATTATTAAGCCAAGCTCAGGGGATACCCTATGATGCAAAGCACAGCATGGCAGGAAGGAGATAGGGAAAGGATTAGGGGATATGAGGAGAGTGGCGGAGGTGCCGATGTATGTCGCCCTTAAACTTCCGCAGATTGTACGCCGGAGGAAAAACAGAAGATGGTAAGCTGTTCCACATTCGCACTGTTCGGGATAAAAAAGCATCACGGAATTTTACTGTACGGCCGAAAGTAACTTGAAGGGTTAAAGGATGTGCGCGGTTTGCAGCGCGAGTATTGCGTGCAGGAATCATTCTACAAGGGATTAGACTAGATATTTCATCAGAACATTGACCATGCATATAGCGATAAAGGAGCGAAAGGCATCCAACATTGCGGCGGTGCTCGAGTGAGTCGATATGACAAGTTATTGCCAAATCGCCAATGAGCTTGAAGGCTCTCTTTTGGACAATATCCAATGAAGCTAAGGCTGTGCGACCAGCCCCGGCCCATATATGGGAGTTGTACTCCATTCTAGGTCTAATGTAGGACTTGTAGAGGAGCGCTAGATTTGACGGGCTGAAATATTTCTTACACCTTTTCAGAAATCCAAGACATTTCGATGCTTCTTTGGCAACAGAGAAGATGTGATCTGTCCAGTTTAACTTACTGGAAATATTAATGCCAAGAATGCTTAGTGACGGTGAATCAGAAATTAATGCTCCATCAAAAGAAACGGGTGTGGTTAAGTTATGATCTTGTTTTATTGAGATAAGACAGCTTTGGGACTTTGATGCATTGAATTCGACGCGATTCGCTTTGCCCCAAGCGAGGATATTGTTAAGATCGTTATTCAATGATCTAGTCATGCAATCTCGTTTAACACATGCAGCATTCCCTCTGGATTCCGCAAGAGTGTCAAAGGAGTAAGCGAAATCAAGAGTACTGTCATCTGCGAAACTATGGATGGGATTGAAAGTAAGGGAAAGCAGATCATTAATGAAAATTAAAAAGAGAGTTGGAGAGATAACAGAGCCTTGAGGTACACCGGCATTTATGGGATGCGGTTCAGATGTAACGCCATCTAATACAACACGTATTTGGCGACTAGATAGGAAACTTTCAATCCATAATAGAAGAGGAGGGGAGAGACCAAGTGCTTTGAGTTTGGCTAAAAGGGCTGGATGCCAGACTCTATCAAAGGCTTTTGAAATATCTAGGGCAACGATTTTAGACTCACCAAAATTGTGAAGACTACGGTTCCAACGTTCCGTAAGAAAAGTTAGCAGGTCTCCAGATGAGCGTCCAGCTCGGAAGCCATATTGGCGATCGTTGATGAGATGATTAGTTTCAAGATACTTTATTAATTTAGAGTTAATGATAGATTCAAAAACCTTTGAAAGAATCGAAGTGATCGCAATTGGTCGATAATTTGAGGGATCGCTACCCTCTCCCTTCTTGGGAATAGGCTGAACGTGAGCTAGCTTCCAAGCAGTTGGAAATTTTCCTGTCGAATAAGACAAGTAGAAGAGTTTGCGCAGAGGTTTAGCCAAGGAAGAGGCGCAGCTTTTAATTAACAGGGGCGAAAAACCATCAGGGCCTGCGGCTTTGGAGACGTTGATCCCCTTAAGGACCCTGAACACATCCCTCGTACGAATGTGTATTGGCTCTTGTACACATTCACACGGGCGATGCAAAACAGGTGTTTGTGAAGTTGGTGGAAGGCGAGAATTTGAAGCGAATCTAGCAGCTAAAATATTAGCTTTATCCAGGGAGTCAACAATCACTTCACCATTATTAAGTAGTGAAGGTATAGAGGAACTGGTGAAATTGTTCCTGATGGTTTTGACCAGGGACCAGAAACCTTTGCTACCTTTGCGGCTTGCCAAGATTCTTTGTCTAATATTCTGGTCAAAAAGAAATTTTTCTCTCTGGATAATGGACTTGCAGGTGTTCCGTGCAGTCTTGTAGACTTGTTTCATTTCCGGACATGGATGCAATTGATAGGCGCGAAAAGCAGACTCTTTCGCTTTTATAGCTTGGTTGCACTTATCGTTAAACCAGGAGCGATCATGCTGTTGTTGAGACCTGCTGTAAGAATACGGAATGTATTCACGCATGCCAAGATTTAGTATGTTACTAAATTGTAATGTGCATTCATCAACATCCCTCGCAGCAAAACAGACCGACCAATCAATTTCTTTAAGATACTTATTGAGACTTTCCCAATCAGCATTCTTATAGTGCCAAAGAAGCCTACTTGTAGGTGGAGCAGTTGGGCGGCACAGGTTTGAGGTGGTAAATTGAGCCGTGATTAAACAATGGTCTGAATTTCCAAGAGGGGAACCGACTGAAATGGAATATTTGTCAGGATGGGATGTTAGAAACAAGTCGAGTAAATTAGCTTTATCTCCAGCTGCATCAGGAATTCGCGTTGGTGCATCCACTAGCTGTTGCAAATTAAATGATTCACAGAAGAGTTCAACGAAACGGCCCGCAGGACTTGTGGTAGAAGAATGTCTGAGCCACGGTATATTATGAACATTAAAATCGCCTGCCAGGACGATTTCGGAAGAGGGGGAGAGAGAAAGCAAATGATCAATATTGTTGGAGATATTGTCAAATACGGATACCGTGTCGTCATCAGACATATTTGGGCTGCGATAAAGGAAACAGAAGTATATGATGTGCTTGTGGAGTTTGAACCTAATCCAGATGTAATTAAACTCTGGATTGGCAGAAGGAAAATCTTGAAGAATAGTAAAGGCAACATCATTCCGAATATATACTGCGATCCCTCTATGCTGAGAAAAAAGAGGCACGAAGCTGTAACCAGGGACGTGATACTGATTAATATCAGCATCAGAAACGACTTTGGTTTCACTTAGCGCAAGAATTGCCGGATTTTTTGAGTTAAGGTGGCAGTACACCGAAAACAGATTTGCTCTTAATCCGCGAATATTGCAGAAATCTAAAATGAAATTCTGCATGCTGAAGGCGAAAACAAAAAAGCAAAAAAAAAAAAAACAAAAAAGCGACACACAGCAACACAAATATTTGGGCGCCGCCAGCAGCAGTCAACGACACAGCGAGGTAAAAAAAAACAACAATAGTGTTATGCCTATTACTGCTTTCAATACCTCAGACCGTGCAGTTCAATGACCACAGCTGGGTGCACCCGGATTGATGATCAGTGACAAGTGCTAATGCAATTGCACTGATCACAGATGAAAAGAAGGAAAGGAAACATTACCGTGCTGCTGGCTTATAAAATGTTGATAGGGCATAGAAGAGCCCTTCAGTTGGCGGATAAAATTTATTTTAATAATTTATTAAATAACGGTCGCGTCGGATTTTTAAATAATTATTGTTATGGATTTATATGGAGACTGTTTAGCACAACACTTCACTCGTTTTAAATTAATGGAATTAATGGAATTAATAGATTTGTTTAGATTAATCGATTATATCTACAACACGAGGCAACGTCCGATCGGATTGACTCCACGCACTCGACTCGTATGGAATACATGTAGTGAAACGTTTCTAGCGCATGGTACCACAAAATTATGAACACACAAAAGTTGTAAAAGGTCCCTACGGGCCTTCTCACCAATCGGAGGGTTAAAGTGGTTTTTCGCAAGGGGTGGTTGCCCGATTTAGCCCATTTATGAAATTTTCTTTACAGTATTTATGAAAATACCGGGTGAGAAATTTTAACTCTCTACTTTTACACACGTTCTCATGTTACATACATAAAAACTCAAATCTAAAAACATCAATTGCCTACCTACCTACCTACATCAGTACATTGCAAGTAAACATTTCACGTATTCCGATCAGGAAATAAAACAAAAAGTTTACGGCATGGTATACCTACATACCTACATCAGTTTCCACTGCATGTAAAAACAAACGGTATACCTACATACCTACAACAGTTTTCACTGCATGTAAAAACAAACGGTATACGTACATACATAATTAATCATCACTGATCTACCTCAATTATTTCAGTGAATGATGTGATAATACCGCTGCGCGCAAGAATTCGCACGTTGAAATACGACGACCTTGCACCAGAGGTAGAACATATGTTTGTAAGTAACTAAATTGTTTTTGTGATAAGCCGCAAAGTACTGAGTATAATTCGAGTAGGAAAGAAATTAAAATAAACAATGAGTTGAAAGCCCGCAACATAGATTGGGTAAGATATATGTATAAATTTATAAAAAGCAACGAGTGCCGTGACTTGCATACTTCCGTAAGTAGTAAAATTAAGTAATAGTTGTTAATGAAATACTTCCGACTTACACTTTGTATGAATTATACGCTAAAGTGCTGGGTCAGAGGTATTTTATACATTATTCTGTGTAGTATTAGTAGTCTTAGAGTAAGACAATTTTTGTATAAATATAGTACAGAATAAAGTACATAGAGTTCAGTCGTAAACAAGTCTTTCTATAATTAAATAGGTGCAAAGCCTTATTTGGCTTCGCCTAGAGTTGAGTTTTAAAGAAGTCTTTCTATAATAAATAGGTGCAAAGCCTTATTTGGCTTCGCCTAGAGTTGAGTTTTAAAGAAGTCTTCCAATAATAAATAGGTGCAAAGCCTTATTTGGCTTCGCCTATTCTTCTGGTAACAACAAGTTGTACATTTAATAAATAGGTGCAAAGCCTTATTTGGCTTCGCCATTTATTAAACAACAAGTTGTACGTTAAATAAATAGGTGCAAAGCCTTAATTGGCTTCGCCATTTATTTAACAACGCCTATTCCGGAAGATACTCGAAAGATACTCGAAGATCACAACAATTTTGGCGCAGCCGGTAGGATCAAGGAAGTTGGTCAATCTACATACACTTGACAAACCTTGATTCTCCAACCTACGAGTTACGAGCTTCTTACCGTGGAATCTGGCGATAGAACCCAGCCTAAGAAGATAAGATGTCCCCAACTTGGAGAATACGACTTCCATTTACGAATAAATAATACACAACAAAGAGTACGGCTAAACGAAGCTGACTGAAACGACAACAATCTTTCTTAAGTAAGTTAAAAAGAGGCAAAACTGTTATTCCTCATTAATAATAGAAAAAAGACTAAAACAAGGCAGCTTTCACATATTCGGGAAATTTTTTTTTTGCTTTGATTAAATTAATTAAACTTCTTTGATAAAACTACTTATTCCCTGTTCTCCTCTATTCTCTCTAACTCGAATGATTTTGCTTTCATGCCTAAAACTGGCCGTAGTTTTTCATGCTCTACCTTTGAGACGGTAATAAATTCATTATCATTTGATAATACCAGTCCTCCAGATAGCCCAAGAGTAGAGTGTAATTCATCCCAAAGTCGACCTTCCGTAAACTGGTATCGTGAGCATCGCTCAGGTAAACGTTTCAGAAGGCGCAGCCTAATTAATTTTCTAGTAAGAAGAAATAGCTTAAACGCCCTAATCACAGAAAAATCATTAACCTCGCCTACTTCTAATAACGATACTCCAGATATTCCCCAGAGAAAGCAACCAAACCAACCAGCCAAAATGCCAGTGAATTATGGAAAAGTAGTTAAACTGACAGCACAAATGGTGCCCTTGTTTTCTGGAGAATTTAGTCCCCAAATCCTCACAGAATTGCAAACCTTTATAGGCTGTTGCAAACAAGTACAACAGTGCCTAGAAGAGGAGGAAAAGCAAGCTTTTATGCAGATTTTTCCCACTAGATTGAGAGGAAATGCATACCAGCTAATTGCATCTAGCTCACTCACAACATTTGCAGAGGTTGAACAATTACTTTATCGTAATTACTTACCTCGTGAGACTTACCATGAGCTGATAAATAGATTAATCACTTGCCGACAATACCCGCACGAGTCATTTAACTCCTTCACAACTAGGCTAAAAGGCCTATTGTTACAATGTAATGAGGCAGCACAGAGTAAATATGGTGCTGAAAATTTCAATATGGTGAAGCGACAAATAGAAGATTTTGCTATGGCTTCAGTGAAGAGTGGTGCTAATAATCCGCATCTAAGTGCCTATTTACTTACTTTAAATGAAGATTCGGTAGACCAACTCATCCAAAAGGCACTAGACATGGAACGATTACAACACAGACTCTTTTATAATCCACAAACCGCCATTCATAATCCCACCAGCTATTTTCCAATGGACAACTTTTTAAGGCATAATTCCACAAATTATGCTAATGCTTATAGTCATCCCATTCACGAGACTGTTGCTCCATACCTTTACACAAATGAGCTAGGAAAACCTAACATAAAGACTGAGTTCCATATACCTCCCACACAGGAGCCGACTAAATTAGCTTCAGTATCCTTTAATACTGGCAGAAACTCACCGGATAATTGGCACTCGACCCAAGTCAGCTCAACAAGAAAATCTTTAGGAAGTCCACCTCCATACCAGAATTCTACCTTTCATCATACAGGAGAAAGAAGAGACGAAAAACAGAAATTACTGTTAAACAAGATTACCTGCAGCTATTGCAACTACAAGGGGCACACGTATGACGAGTGCATAAAACGCAAAAACACCCCTTTCTGTATAAACTGCAGAGCGAAAGGACATGATGTCCAATATTGTCGACAAAATGTTAAGGCACCACCTGAGCGAGCAAATACAAAAAACAGTTTTCAATGGGGCACTTCGGTTCGCGAACCTAGAATTAATTATGGACAAGAGATGTGTAGTTTTTGTAGCAGAAGGGGCCATACCGTGTCCACCTGTCGGCAGAAACAACGATGGGAAACTGCAAATTCGGGAAACGGCACACTGTCGACCGAAAAGTCCCCGGCTCGACATTAAAGAAAACTTATCATACTACTTCAGGGTCCTCTCAAAAGAAAAAACCCCGAAAAAGGGAAAACATTTCAATAGTAGATTTGCCATTAGATATAAGCAAAAACGCAGCCGTTCGGCTGATAGTGGACACTGGTGCTGAAGTAAGTCTTATAAAACAGGAAGCACTTGATACGCCAGAACGTATAGAACAGAGTCAAAAGGTCACTCTGAAAACTCCATTTGGAGATGGAGAAACATTGGGTAGCTGCCAAGGCAACTTTTTACTAAGCCGCAGTATCCCATGCCATCTACAGGTGGTAGAAGATAACGCCCAACTCTCTCACGATGGGCTGTTAGGTAATGACTTTCTTGCAAAAAATTGCAATATAGAAGGCCCTAACAAATTACTCCGGTTTCCTCGCACGGAAACCAATCCTATTGAGTTCACGGTACCTCTCGAAACATCCACAGAAGATGGGGAGGAAATTCCAAGGGAACAAATAGAGGAGCAATTTAAATCTTCTGCTACCACTTCAATGGCACCCAATAGCAAAAATTCCTTACCTCAAATAGAAGAAATTTCGAGTACCTTGAAAAACAAGAATGAAGACGAAAGTAGGCAATTTGAAGTAGAGCTTCAGCGACCTAATAAAATACCTCCTCGATCTCAAATCGTACTGAGCATACCATTACAATTGGATCAAGAAATGATCTGTATGTCTCAGGAGATAGGAGAAGGAGTATTTGTCGCAAATTGCTTAGTTAGTCCGAATAAAAGTTTTATACCGTTATCCGTTCTGAACGTAAACACAGAACCAGTATTCCTGAAGAACTTAACGCTTACGCTAGTTCCACTTAATTACTATAACCTACAGCCTCTCTATTTACCTTTGGACGTCAGTAATTCCCAAAGTTTTCAGAATAAAGGTGGTCCACCTTTCCCTCGTGCACAAAACAATAGCTACTACAACTTCAAAAGTGATAAGACAAATTTCATCTCCAATCCATATTCAGTAAACGTAAACCATACTAAAAGCTCTAATCAAGACAGACTTGCGGCTTTACGTAAAGAATTACTGTTGGAAGAAAATTTAAATCACGAAGAAGAAAAGTCAATTCTTGAGCTATGTTATAAGTATAATGACCTCTTCTACTTAAAGGGAGTAAACTAACGTGCACTAGTACTATAAAACACACCATACCTATATTGCATAATCAACCACCAATAAATCAAAAAATGTACAGACTTCCAGAAACACATCGGTCTGTTATTAATGAACAAATAAAAGAGATGCTAGAGAATGACATCATTCAAATAAGCAAAAGCCCATGGAATTCCCCGTTACTTGTAGTCCCCAAGAAAGCTGGGCCTGACGGCAATAAACGTTGGCGCGTAGTAGTAGATTTCCGTAAAGTCAACGAGAAATCTATAGGGGATGCCTTTCCACTACCCAGGATAGAGGATATACTGGATCAACTTGGGCATTCACGGTATTTTACCACACTTGATCTTGCAAGTGGATACCATCAAGTACTGGTTGACCCAAGGGATAGACCGAAAACTGCATTTAGTACTGCTTACGGGCATTACGAATTTAAGAGAATGCCATTTGGACTGAAAGGCGCACCTGCGACCTTTCAGCGCTTAATGAATTACATTCTAACGGGTCTCCAAGGATTAGAGTGCTTTGTCTATCTCGATGATATTGTAATATATGGAAAAAATTTACAAGATCACAACGAGAAATTGGCTAAGGTATTCGACAGACTTCGAGCCCATAATCTTAAATTACAACCCGAAAAGTGTCAGTTCCTTCGCAGAGAAGTGATCTACCTTGGACACAAATGCTCGAACGAAGGAGCACTTCCAGATCCCAGTAAAACAAGTTGCGTTCAAAATTTTCCTCAACCCCGAACGGTGAGACAAACTCAATCATTTCTTGGACTGGCCAACTACTATCGCAAGTTCATTCCAAACTTTTCAAAAATAGTCAGGCCACTAACAAATCTCTTACGGAAAGACGTCAAATTTAATTGGACACAAAAATGCCAAGACGCTTTCAATGAAATTAAAACTTCTCTTGTTAATCCTCCTCTACTCACCTACCCAGATTTCACCAAACCTTTCAATCTAACGACAGACGCGAGCAACGAAGCATTGGGAGCTGTTTTATCTCAAGGGATAATAGGCAAAGACAAGCCAATAGCGTATGCAAGTAGAAGTTTAAATAAGGCGGAACAAAAATACTCCACAATAGAAAAAGAGTTGCTCGCTATTGTATGGGCCGCCAGGAACTTCAGGTGTTATTTACAGGGTAGAACCTTCACGGTTTACACAGATCATAAGCCCTTAAAAGGCGTATTCAATGTAAAAGATCCGACTTCGAGATTAGTAAGGTTTCACCACAAACTCTCGGAATTTGACTACAAGATTGAATATAAGCCTGGCAAATATAACACTAATGCAGACGCGCTTATTCGAATACCTGCCCAGCTGAAACAGACAAGCCCCAATTCGATCATGGTAGAGGCCCAGGTACATCACCGTGTCGATTCCGACATAGACGATGAAGATACTAGTTCTTCGCCTACACCGAAGTCCAAACCAGCACATTGCCATGCTGTTACACGAGCTCAAGCTAGGGAAACAGAAATTGAGGAAATAATTCACAAAACTCCCCAGAGAATTCAAGAACGTTCAGGGAGTCCCCAAAATGACTCAATGAAACACAAATCAACTACAAACAACTAATCTGGAAGTAGTACATCTGAACACGGCGAATTATCTCCGAGCAATAATTATATAAATTCTCAAAGTAAATTACCTGAAATTATCACAGACCCCGAGGAAATTCAAATAATTCTAAAGGACTATCATGACTCGGCATTTGGTGGTCACCAAGGAGTCATTAAAACGTACAAAAAAATAAAAAGAAAATATAAATGGAAGAATATGCTCAGTTCTATTAAGAGATATATTCGGAAATGTTCCAAATGCCAAAAAATGAAGGCTAGCCCGGAATACCGTATGCCAATGATCATAACAGATACGGCCCAAATGCCCTTCGAGAAAGTCTATTTAGATATAGTAGGACCACTTGAAGAAACCCACTCCGGAAACAAGTACATATTGATATTACAAGACAATCTTACGAAATTCGTAGATTGTTATGACATGCCGAATGGCGAAGCAGAAACGGTAGCAGGAATATTCTTCGATGAGATAATTACTCGTTATCAAATTCCTAAAAAAGTAGTAACTGACCAAGGATCTAACTTTTTAAGCGATCTTTTCAAACGTGTCTGTAAACTTCTAAAAATAAAAAAATTACAGACTTCCGCTTATCATCCGCAATCCAATGGCGCACTTGAACGAACCCACAGACCTCTAGTGGAGTATTTAAGAGCTATTGTGTCCGAAAATCCAAAGGTTTGGGATCGATTCCTGAGAACCCGCGGCCTTCGTATACAATAATAGCCCACATGACGGCACTAAGCTCACTCCAATGGATTGTCTGTTCGGGTTTACAGCGGATGTACCATCAAATCTGAAAAGAGAACCAGAGCCCATTTACAACCACGAAAGTTACTACCACATTCTTAGGTACAAATTACAAAAAACATATGCTATCGCCCGGAAAAATCTGCTCAACGCCAAGGAAAAGTCAAAACTTTATTACGATAAACACTCACGCCCGGTAACATTCCAACCAGGTGATAAAGTTTTACTGAAAAATCCGGCCAAAAAACACAAGCTTTCCCAGATATGGCTAGGTCCTTATCTCGTGGTAAAAGCTTTTACCCCTGTTAATACTGTTATTCAAATCGGTAAACGACGAGTAACAGTACATAACAACAGATTAAAACCATTCCATGAGCAATGGTAAAAAAAAAAAAAAAATATATATATATATATATATATATATTTGCAATTCCCATGCAGCAATAGTAGGCACCTATTCAAAAAATTCAAAAGAAGAATTTCTCATGCAGAAAAATAACACCCCTCAACCTACCTATTCAGGGATAAAAATGGTAAAAAATTTCTTTTGGGTTAATGAAAGAAAAAGAAAATAAATATATAACTAATCATTTATTTTATAATTTAGACATTTTTTTTTTTCTTTTTGATGTTTAGAATTTCTCTTTTTAGCCCTTTTGAAGGCGTTAAGTTCCTTCAATTTTCCCTTGGCCAAATCTTCATACTGAGCACACTCCTCGGTTGTAGCGGCTAGACTAGCCCTAAGCCGGATATAATGCAACTCTCGGTTTAGCCTAACACGCCTACCTCCTCCGGTCGACTTGGTTTTCTTTGCCATATCTGGCTGATCTCCGCAGTTCTTCTTAGTCCTCCTGAGATATTCCTCTAAAGTCAGCCTCCTAGGTCCAGGTACGTAAACCGGCACTTCTTGAGAGGTCCCAGGCAGCCCCTGAGGCACGTACGGCTCAATTGGCTGGTCCACTCGATATAAGGGCATACCTTCAATATTCTTCTCCGGCTGGATAGTCGATTTAGCCAAGGCCATCAACTTATCAAAAGCAGCACCAATTTTCTTCTCCATAATTTTGCAGCACCAATTTTCTTCTCCATAATTTTAATAAAATAAACACTCAAGAGCACTTCCACCATCCTTAACCAATTTTGAACTAGATTCAATTAAAAGACCCCGCAATTTACAAGTAGTTTAATTAATCATTGAATATAAATTTATAGAAATACCAGAAATAATAAGAAATACCTGCCTTGTTTGATATATAATTCTTCAAAAAAAAAATTTTCTTTTTTCAAAGATTTATACCTATACGTATATTATAATTAAAAATAAAAACATACATACGAGTATGTATAATTGTAAAAATATATACATATATACACAAAATTAGAATTAAAAATAATATATATGTGTACAATAATAGAAACTAAAAATGTTAATTTATAAAAGAAACCAACTTAAAAACCAACATACCTATAAATGTATACTAATATTAGAAAATTAATTCAGAGAAATACCTTATGTATAAACATTTAAGAAAAAAACAAAAACAAATATATATAATTAATAAAATTAATTAAGAAGAATATATGAAAGCAATCCGATTATCAATACTTGTAATAAAGAAAAATATGTACACACAAATATGTATAAAAAACCGTGCCCTATATAAAAAGAAAAGAAAAAACAATTACAATGTGAAATTTTTAATGTGTGCCAAACAAACTATCAAATATTTTAACTTTATTGTACTAATATAAGAAATATTGTAACGTATTCCTAACCTTAATTTAATTTATTACATAGATAAACTTGTACTTATTAGTCTTAACGACCTAACCGTATGCTTGTCCCGGAGTTCGACATAATTTATACATATAAAATCAATAACGAAGTGCTGCCGATAAGATAAAACCCTTTCATCATGTTTTAATGCGTTATTCCTCTTCAAAGAATAACACATGTTTTTACAAGGGGGAGATTTGTTACATACATAAAAACTCAAATCTAAAAACATCAATTGCCTACCTACCTACCTACATCAGTACATTGCAAGTAAACATTTCACGTATTCCGATCAGGAAATAAAACAAAAAGTTTACGGCATGGTATACCTACATACCTATATCAGTTTCCACTGCATGTAAAAACAAACGGTATACCTACATACCTACAACAGTTTTCACTGCATGTAAAAACAAACGGTATACGTACATACATAATTAATCATCACTGATCTACCTCAATTATTTCAGTGAATGATGTGATAATACCGCTGCGCGCAAGAATTCGCACGTTGAAATACGACGACCTTGCACCAGAGGTAGAACATATGTTTGTAAGTAACTAAATTGTTTTTGTGATAAGCCGTAAAGTACTGAGTGTAATTCGAGTAGGAAAGAAATTAAAATAAACAATGAGTTGAAAGCCCGCAACATAGATTGGGTAAGATATATGTATAAATTTATAAAAAGCAACGAGTGCCGTGATTTGCATACTTCCATAAGTAGTAAAATTAAGTAATAGTTGTTAATGAAATACTTCCGACTTACACTTTGTATGAATTATACGCTAAATAAATAAAGTGCTGGGTCAGAGGTATTTTATACATTATTCTGTGTAGTATTAGTAGTCTTAGAGTAAGACAATTTTTGTATAAATATAGTACAGAATAAAGTACATAGAGTTCAGTCGTAAACAAGTCTTTCTATAATTAAATAGGTGCAAAGCCTTATTTGGCTTCGCCTAGAGTTGAGTTTTAAAGAAGTCTTCCAATAATAAATAGGTGCAAAGCCTTATTTGGATTCGCCTAGAGTACAGTTTGCAACCAGGTCGTCTTCAGTGATTAAATAGGTGCAAAGCCTTATTCGGCTTCGCCTATTGATCAATCTCCAACCAGGTCTTCAGAAATTAAATAGGTGCAAAGCCTTATTTGGCTTCGCCTATTCTTCTGGTAACAACAAGTTGTACATTTAATAAATAGGTGCAAAGCCTTATTTGGCTTCGCCATTTATTAAACAACAAGTTGTACGTTAAATAAATAGGTGCAAAGCCTTAATTGGCTTCGCCATTTATTTAACAACGCCTATTCCGGAAGATACTCGAAAGATACTCGAAGATCACAACACTCAGGCAGTGCCAAAATATATAGTGAAATACGAAATTTTTGTATGGCAACCCTATGAATGAGTTGCCCGAGTGGTTCCATTTTCGAACTTAAACCTACTTTTTCTTAAAAAGCCCGTGCGCAAAATTTTAGCAGTCGAAGACGGATGGACCGACATGCAAAAATCAAAATAACTTTTAATATTGTGTCCAACCCATTTTGCTCTACCAGCACTATTCCTGTGCGTTGCAAACGGAATGTCAAACTTAGTTTGTATACTCAATTATTTCAGATATTGTTTAAAAAATATATGGTTAAGGCTTAAAACAGAAAAAATCGAAATCGCTTCTTTCGCCTATATAAAAAAAAAAAAAAAAAATGTTAGAAAACGTCTAAAATTAATCAGATTCTAACTTCGAGTGGAATCAGCAAATTATTTGCTCAACCAGATGCAGGAGTGAAGAACAAAGTGCATTAAACATTAAAATTTTTTTGTTAAACCAGGTTTTTCACAAACACAAAACTCTTCCATTGAGTTCAACCTTTTCAACTTTTAAATGTCAATCAGTTCAGCTACCACTATGTGAGTTGTACTCTACAATAATCCTTTGTCGTTGTTCTTTCTTACTGATTCTATCACAGTAGCGGCAACGATAAGCCAATTCTTTCAGGTTGTAGATTTGCTAGCATTAAAAATATTTTCACAAATTTATCTACGAGGACAACTGCGAAACGACCAAGCACGTCTGTTTCCCATACAAAATGCACAACAAAACTCTTGCAAGCTGCCGAATTCTACCATATCAAATAACTCTTTGTTCACTGTTGTACGTGAAAGCGCAGTGACAGGTGGAACGTGACAAATTACCGGAATAGAAAACAGAGGGGAAACCCTGCTGGCAGCTGTATACTTGCATGGATTTAAAAGTTGATCCTTTTCTATTTATTTGATAGTCCACTAAGACGGAAATGTACATAGTTAGAAATAAACAACTGTATATAAGTAGTTAAGTATAGCTTTTGGCTAATTCCTCTCCCTTACTATTTCTGTACAATTGGTCAAAGTCAATTTGAAATGCTGTAGATTTGGGCTATTAAGAATATCTTCCTCATTAGTTTTATAGACGTTGAAGTTTCAATGTGATAAAAATTTAATTAATCAATTTTTTAAGGGGTATAGAGAAAGAGAGTGAATTTTAAAAAGCACTAAAATTATTATGTTTTTTTTTTTTTTTTTAGTTTTACGATAAATATTGCCTTTTTACATTCAGTTACGACTTCTAACTTAAATTTATGATTTACTTGGGCCTCTTTTTTTTAATTCAAAAAGACTCTAATTCAAAAAGACTCTAATGAGCCATAGGTTTCTGTTTCTTGCAAGATCCAGTCAGTATGCTGCCACTGCCCAACGAAAACTTGTGGGCAAGATTATGGCAAATGGCAGCATCACCCTACATGCAGATTTCGAGCGGCATATACCGGCAACATAAACTGGGAATAGGCACATTTATTTTTTTTTTTGGGTTTTGTATTAAATTAAAATTTTTCCCGCGTGCCTTTCGCCTAAATAAATGTACTATTTATCGAGCAACGGAAGCGAGAACTCTAAGATAAGATTATTGCTTGCTTGAGATTTCTGCTGAAAAAAAGCACCTTTTGGCCATGAAAAGTGAACTGCCAAACAGAAAAGCTTTTTAAATAGAAAAGTTGTATTATTGTCGTCTCAGGAATAATTATTTACCATCAATCGATCAGGAACCTTTTTTACCGCTAAAATTGTTCACTGTGTTGTACTATAGGTGGCTGCTTTGAAAATTAGATGTCGTAAATTTGTGATTTTATTTCGTACTCTTTTGGATTGGAGTTACACAATCTCGAAATCGTAAGGCAAATTATATTTATACTTACTTTTTAAGTTCTTTTCAAAAGAATTGTTTAACAATTTTTTTGCAAAAAAAAAAATTAAATTAAATACACTGGCACTCTTGTACTCTACTACAAATGTCAAAATTATAGTGTGGAAAAACTTATTTATTGTTGAAGTTACTGACATCTACTTGTCAAAAGTAAACAAACTTTTACCTGATAAAACACAATAATACTTTCCGCAGCAATGTAGCTCAAATTTAGCAAGTAAATTTCACGGCAAAATTTCCATACAAAATTTATCCGCTAAATGAACAGAATACCAGGCTAACGTTGGACTTTTGATCTCTCCGCGAAAAGTTTAACGAAAATAAAATTTAAAATAAAGTAAACGAGTGAAAATAAATACAAAGAGGTTAATTTATCGTCCCTGTTGTTATTTCGCGTAACCATGCACATTGTTATCCCAGTGCAACTCCGTTTCTGGGGGTGAAGTGTGTAATCTATTAAATCTTTATCAAATACATTTTCAAGCCTCGATTATAATAGTTTAAAGAAATTTAAAAATTATCAACGCCAGTTTTATTTTTATATACTAAAGGAATTTATTTCTGTGAATTTCGTTGAAAACCTCCAACGATCTACAGTCAAACCAATTATTAAAGGGTGTGTCTTCCAAAAGTTATAGGATGATAAATAAAATATGAAGGAAATATTCTGAACCTGCTTTGTAGACGTGGCATTTTACTGATTGTCTTACACAATTCTTTTCCTATTACAACATCAAATATCACTTTTTCAAGCTTAATTCTCTTGCTCAGAAACGCCCTGTATAGTATAGGTAAATGCAAACAAAAATTATAAATTGTACAATATTATACCCTAGACACACAGCACGATCTAATTAATCATTAGTACTAACTATTCATGAAAATGCCGTGTGTCTATAGTGTACGTCATTATGGCTCGAAAAGCAGATGATAATGAAGTGTTTTCTTCCTCCATTATAGCTATAATGAGGGAAAATGTGCTAGATTTGGCATGTAATTTAAATATGGAGCTCCGCTCTGCATCTGCTGATTTGAAGAATAAAAAGAAGAAATGCAAAGAACAAAGTAATTATGTCAAAATATTTTTAATAAAATGTTTTTTTCATTTCTCAATCGTTAAATGAAATAAAATAAAAATAAATGAAAATTAAAATTAATAAAAACAAAGTTTATCGCGTTGAAACCATCCATATCGCTTCTTTAATGTCGTAAGTAAATCAAAACCAGTTTAACAGTACAACTTAATTAAAGAAATGGCTGTGTGTCTGCAGTTTATAATGAATCATTTTAGACTTATGTTAGTTATTTCTTCACTAAGAGCGCTGTCTGTCTGGGGCATTACTTTGATCGTTGACTGCTAAGCATTAAACAATTTTAAGAAAACAAAAATGGCTATTAAAAGTTAAACTCCACCATTTGCAATACATGTAAATCACAATGGAGTTCTTATTTTCACTCCTAACAGCATTTGAAACAAATGTTACTCAACCCTTGTGTTCATGAATAGCTACCCCGGTAACTTTTGAATTTTGATTTCATCTGAAAATACATTAGTAGAAAATCTTGATATGAAAAGATAAAGAAATAAAATTAACTTTTTAGATTAAAATTAATTAAAAATAAAGTCGAATTAAAATATATTTTTATGTAAACTACAACATAGCACAAGTACTGCATTTCGTAATAATCTCAGAATGCAAACGGCAAACAGGATAATTACAAGCACAGCACGACTTTCTTGATTTGCGCTGCCGTTTAGTTATAGCTCGGCATATGTAGGAGCTTCCGGTAACTTTTGTACGTCCAGAGGCATCTCTTGATCCGCTTTCTCCTGCTTCACCTGCTTCCGCAAGTGATGTCTGTGCTATAATTGGGTGACCCAGCATTGATTCAATTCCCAATTTTGTAGCAAAATGTTTACAGGCTTGGGAATTTCCGGATCTAATCAAGATTGATGGCATTGCTAACTGCTTTCCTAAGTCCTGGTGAAATGTACGTCTACCGTGGGTAGGTTTTGCCATCGTTGGATTGTTCTCCGAATAAATTATATACGCTGCGAGACACGCTATATCCAACATATTGTAATACCAGCGACCATCGAAGAGTTCTTCTCTTTACTGAGTAGTGGGACAACTTTTTGTCCATATTATCTACGCCCCCTTTAGTGACGTTGTAATAATGTATTATATCGGGCTTATTCTTTGATCCACTGACTTTATCATCGTGATAACATAATAACGTTTTTATCTTTTTTCGGCACATCTGAACAAATGGTAACCTTACCTTCTTCGCTGAATCCAAACTGAGAAGATAGTTCTGCTCGGTTTCTGTTAGGCATCATTTCTGGTGGAACAAATGCTTTGTTTGTCTTTAATGTACCAACGAGTGATAAATCCCATGAAATTATTATACGAGCAAGTGGCGATGTAGTAAAAAAATTGTCCATGGTGATGTCTCGCCCTGACCCTTTGAATTGGTAGCACAGATGTCTGACTACGCGTTCCCCTTGGTTGGTTTCTCGTCCGGTCGATGATTTCCTTGTATAGAGTTGGCCTGTAAGTGGATAAGAATTTGATGCATCACAAACCCACCAAATTTTTATTCCGTATTTAGCAGGTTTCGAGGCAATATACTGCGTAAACTTGGTTCTGCCTCTGAAGGGGAAAAGCTGCTCGTCCACTGTAAGACAGTCCGAAGGTATATATAGCGAAGATAAGTTGGCCTTCAACATCAACCATAAATCGATAATAGGTGCAGCTTTGTCCGTTTTCAATCGTTCAGCTCTTATCTTGACGTTATCAAACCGAATAAACCTGCATATATCCTGAAATCGGTTTATTGACATAGTAGTACGAAACAGTGGATATGCATCAGATTTCCATAATTCTCCGCTATTATTTGAGCTGGAATGGCGTACGCCTGCTGTAACCAATATTCCTAGGCAGACATCAAGTTCTTCGGCAGTCAGTTTACGCCATTTTTCTCCTGTTTTACACCACTTTTCTCATTCCATTGAGCATAAAAACTAGGTGCATTCCTGTTTGTTTCTCTCAATATTATGTCACGCATTTGATCTGTGAAAATGCGCTTGATTGTATCGAGCACAGACAGGATCATTGTTGACTTTACTGGTCCAGATATCTGATGTAGAATATTGTGCCTTGGATTGCGAGTACTAGCAAGGGGGTTCGTCTCCCTACACTATTATCCCTGGCGCGTAAAATTTGTTCATTTGATGTACTGTCCTGATCAGCATCACTTTCCTGGTCTTCTTCATCACAGTCATTGTCCTCCAGTTCAACAGTTAATTCAATATCCGCAAGAGCATCTTCGATATCTGAAAATTCTACATCTATTTGTGGAGCATTTTCTCTGCGTGTTTTAGGTGGAGTCCACTCATCTTCAGAGCTGTATTCGTGATCCTCATGATCACTATCCGAATCATCTGATACTAGTCTTTGCCAGTACTCCATTTGCTCCTCGTAGGACATAAGGGACACATGAAAAATATTTAATTTGAACCTCTCTATTTTCACACTATAAAACGATCCTATTCATATGCTTGGAAAAAGCAAAACTTATATGGATATGCAGAAATCAAAATAACTTTTACTTTTATGCGTGGCTGTCCAATAAATTTTTTTAGAAATGCGTTTCCTACTATTAGAAAGATTCATAATCTTTTTACACCCCGAAGAATCAGCTTGTCTAAGTCAAATATAGAACAGTTGGCCCTTGAGCAGAAAAAGATGAAGGTCAAACAGCTTTGTTCAACAAGGTGGGTAGAAACGATTTACCGCCGGGGTATTTTCTTACCAATGTTGGACTCGTTCGTTAATACTGTATCAGGTAGATCCATACAACATGAAAACTTTATAAAAATTTTTATTAACCTTCTACTACTACTGAAGATATGAAAGGTAACAAATTTTAAGTCTAGCAACATTCTATAATGAAGATATAGAAGAGTATATAGCCACGCAATTTGGTCAGAATTCGATCGCTGGTATGAAAAATTTATCAACAACGCAATTCACGTACATTAATGTTTTTGTTTTGTTGGACCCATTTTCTACACTGCCCGTATCCACAAACAAGTTGCTACAATAAAAAGATAGTTTTCGGCACTTCGGAGAATAAAGACATAATCTAAGAAATACTTAGTCAACCTCAACATTTAGCTATGATGTTGATATTTATTATACACCGAAGTAATAGCGGTTTTGAAAAAGACCATAGGAAGCTTTATTTTGTATTGTAAAATATAGAAATAAAAAATTTAAAATATGAAATTATAAAAACAAAACTATTGCAATAAAAAAAAAATTATTAAGTTAAGACTCTCCCCTCCTTCAAATAAAAATTCTGAGTGCGCACCTGGATATACGAATAATTCTTGAATTTTGGGTCAATTGTGGGCATACTCTGTGTGTTTCGTCCTGCCTTTGCTCTGTTTTCGGTTTTGTGATTAAACCTATGCAAAAATTCATTTAAAAAATTCTACAAATTTATTGACCAGAATTGATTATTATGTCCCTGGCCTCCTTTCGGGAGGAATATAGCTATGTAACTATTCCCTTAGAATTCATTTGCGATATCAGTGAAGCACTAGACATTGATGGCTTACTTAAACATCCATGAACTTCTACTGGGAAGCCTTCATATCTCTTCCTTAGATGTGAAACATTTCAGAAACTTTCTAATTTCTGTCTTCCAGACATCAAGCAGTAAAAACTAGGCGACTTATTCATTATAGTCGGTTTAGTCTTATCGATTGCGGCGTGAAACATTAGCCTGTATATAAATATTCTACCCAATATTATTAAGGATTACTCCATTTATCTATATGCTGACGATGTCTAATAGCCAATATTTCAACCGCCTAGTTGCACTATAGGAAGCGCCTAGTTGCACTACAGGAAGATTGCATTTGTTGGCTAAATGATGACTTGTAACGAATCTATCAATGGTCTCTTGAAAACAAGTTACAAGCTTAAATACAAGAAAATCTGCTTTTATTCGAATACATAAAAGCAGCATTGATACTTCTGTACTACCTCACGGTTTACTTAATAATACCACTTTGTCATGCCGTGCATTAACTCTACTAGGAATTTAGGAATAACATTAAATTTTGGTTTAAGTATCTTCTGTCGACCGAAATGCGTCTCAAATTAGTTCCAAATATTCTTTCTGGCACGATATTATTCACAAAGCTGAATTCAGTCGGCCACAAATGGTTCATGGTTGCTGTTGTTATGGCCCAATATGCGGAAGATATTTGCAACAGCCAAGGGCACATTCTGGCAGAATAATCAGCGATTGCTAAACAATTATCTCGCTTGGAATTATTCTGCAGCCGTCCGTTATTTTGCTGAACAGCAGGCTGCGATGAGCGCTTGGAGGAGTAATCGACGTTACGATAATAATTAACCTCGCATTGTAATTGTTATGTAAGGCGATTGCTTACTAATAACCAAATCAGGTGCTGCAATCGGTGGAACAAACGATAAGGTTCTTGTCGTTTGCTTACCTCTGCGGGCGCAATTCAGTTTGCAGCGGCAGTCAAGTTTTATTTCTTTTGAGTGCGTTACGTTTCACGTCGGCTCAGATTACCTAAGCGCCAGGTAGTCTACACTAAAGTACGATATGTAAGTTCGCGTAATAAAAGAATGTTAGTTAATGGACTTAAGCGTTTTTTATTGAAGAAGTTCATAATTTTTATTGTTTGATATTTTAACTTTAACTTAAATTATCAACTTCGGTGAGTTATCGCCTGCTAGAATTTTTATTTCAAATAAAGTGTTAATTTTGAGATGTGTTAAAGTTATTCCAGAGTATCTTTTGTTGAAAAGTTTTATTATTTCAGTTCACGAAAGATTTGGTAATTTGATATGGTAAAATATATTTTAGTAATTCTATTACCATATGTGTTAACTAAGCGAGAGTAAGAATCTGTTTGACCCTATTTAGATTTGTTGTCTTTGTTTTTGCTTTTTCTTTGGTTAAGCCATAGCAGCAAAGTAATAATATTAAAAAGGTCTCGAATCATTGTTTTGTCCGTTATTAATGGTCTCGATTAGGGTTGTTTTAATTTGTATACTTCCAGTGATGGTTCAGACTTATAGGTAATAATTTTTGTCGAGATTTTGAGTTTAGTCCGGTTTGCGTATTAAAAGTTAGTAAAGGTTAAAGTTATAGCGGAAAGAAACATCGCCGCGGAGAACAAACAGCAAAGCAATATGACAGAGATGCACGAAAAAGTGATGGATCTAGAGTCCAAAAATGTGCCCATGCTATCCAGAAAAATATCATCCAAGCTTTCGAAGGAGGTATATTGCTTTATGAGTTGTAATGAAGAACTTCACGACAACTGACACAAATAGAGCAAAGATAAATTGTATAAACTATCGCTTATTGGACGATGCGTACTAATTGGAAAACTCGCAGGAGCCAAAAGATTTTGAATCTTTACAGCACTGAAAAAAAATTATTAGTTAAAACGACAAATCACAATTAGTTGATTGCACATTAGTAATTCCTGTAAATTTATTTGGAAAGTAATTAATAAAATTGTAAGTGCTAATTAGTTCCAATTTCTTATTGGAATTAGTTGATTTTGCCCTTAAGTGTTTTGGAAAATACTTTAGATGTAGCTTCTAATTCAGTAAAATTACATATTTTTTTCGTAGGAACAAAGAAACTGATTGCTTATTTTTTTAGAATAAGATGTGTTATATTAGCAAATTCATGCAAATAAATAAATTGATGAATTTTGTAATATGACGTAACATCACAATATTCTAAATTACATTAGTTGATATAAATAATATACTTAGCCCATAAGTCTTACTGAGTTTATCATTTCGCTGGTGCATATTGCTAATAAAGAAAAAATGGCTTGGACACCCACGCATAATATTTATGTATTAATGGTTATTGTGATTTTTTCCGTCTGTCGAGAACTCGAGAACGCTTTGACTTAAAGAGTTAAAATTCTGTATATGGCATTTTCGAAAAATAATAAATGTAATTTTAAAAATTAAAATATTTTAAGTGTATTGGGAAAATGTTTAGCACCAATTTGCTCTTGTATTGAGAAATTACCTGAGAAATTAATTATTACCATTTTTATTGTCATTTACCATCATTTTATTTATTTATTTAGAACTTCATCAATGATCTGATTACTGAGTTTACAAAAGTGAAATATATCAATAAAATAACAAAAGCATACATAACCATAAAAGGATAAAAAGTATACATAACAATAATAATGAAAAACAAGTAACTTTAACCAAGCTGATCTCTTATTTGACTTTTTGAAAGATGAAAGTCAATGTAATCAAACTGGCGGTTAAAGAGACGAGACATTGATGAAACCGGCTCGTGCATGCCATAGTTTGTACTATGCTGAGGAACAACGAAGAAGTCACAGTTCAGGGGAGTTTATCACACCTTGTAAACACTGAAATGCAAAGACAACCCTGGAAGTTTTACGTCTATTCTCAAGAGAATCTAATGCAAATAGTTTAAGTCTGTCAACATATGGAGGCAGAATAATAGGGTTGTCCGAATGAAGTCCGCGCAGGACAAATCGGATAAATCTCCGCTGGACAGCCTCTATGCGATTTATATATACAGAATAGAAGGGAGACCAGACAGGACTGGCATACTCCAAAATGGGTCTAACGAATTTGCAGTAGAGGATCTTCGTTCTGAATGGATCATTAAACTCTTTTGACCATCTCTTTATAAACCCCAGAGTAGCATTAGCCCTGGCCACGATTGAATTAATATGATGTTCGAAGGAAAGACGAGTATTAAGGAAGACACCCAAATCTTTGGTTTTGTCAAGTCTAGTTAATAAGCGTCCATTTAAAGCATAATTAAACTCCAATGGCCTCCTTTTACGAGAAAATGACATAGTAGTACATTTGCTAATATTAAGAGGAAGACAGTTAATAGCACACCATTTATGAAAGGTGTCTAAGTCCGAGTTTAAAATTCCGCACTCATTTTCATTACAAACAATGCGGAAGAATTTGGCATCGTCAGCATAGCAAAGAATTCTTGAATTAGCCAAAATCAGAGATACATCATTGATGTAAATTATAAAAAGTAGTGGTCCAAGATGGCTACCTTGAGGTACGTCGGAAGTATTATCTGTTTCTTCAGAAAAGGCTGAGCGGAATATAACTCGCTGTGTACGATCAGATAAATAATAACAAAGCCTATTAACAAAGACAGTATGAAAAGCAAGAACAGTCAACTTGTGAATTAAAATTTTATGATTGATTCGGTCAAAAGCTTTACTAAAATCCGTGAAAATGCAATCCACGTGCTTACCGTTTTCAATAGCAGAAATGCAGAAATTAGTAAACTCCAATAAATTAGTCGTAGTAGATTTCCCCTTCATATAACCATGCTGAAAAGAGCAGAAGGGCTTGCAGTGGAAGTACAAGAAAACACAATCCAGGGCTTCATATATCATACAAATACAACATAAATTAGCAACAGGCCTGTAGTTAGAAATGTCGCTCTTATTGCCCTTCTTGTGCAAAGGAATAATCAAATAAAGCTTCCACTGTTTCGGAAAAATACCACAAGTTAAAGATAAATTAATTATATAAAACAAAACAGGAACGATGGACGTAGCACAATGTTTTATGAGTGTGGGAGGAACGCCATCCGGACCGCTAGAAAAACTATTAGCTATACTTGAAATGGACATGGAGACAGACGCTTTATCGAAAGACAGGTCTTTAAGTTGAAGAGAAGTCAGCGGAGGCTTCTTCAAATGGGTAAAATCATTATAACTAATAACAAAGTGGTTATCACAGAATGCAATGTGAAAGAAGTCACCAAAAAGATTGGCATTCTCTAACGGATCCACACTGTCTAAGTTACCGAGTCGTAACGATGAAGGGTATCCGTCACAGTTGCGCTTAGAGTTAACAAACCTCCAAAATTGCTTTGGTTCAGCACGCAAAGCCGATCTCATTCTAAATACATAATCGTTGTACGAGTCAGTCAAACATGAAATGTACTGAGCATGCGAATTAGAATAAGTAACGTAATCGGCGTCACACCTTGAGGAATAGAACCTCTTCCAAGCTTTACTATTTAAATCTTTAAGATGCTTCAAAGAGCCATTGGACCACGGTTGACACTTCGAATCACGATTCGAACGAGCAAGTGGTACACAGTGAGCAAAACAAAGAAATAATGTGTCATAAAACGAGTTAACAGCTTCAATGTCACGTTCACCCAGCACACTGGTCCAATCACAAGCGGCTAACCATTCATTCATTTTATCAAAATCAGCCTTTTTAAAGTTATAACAGTAGTTACTAGAAGCATTAAATGATGAAGTTACAGGACCAAAAAACAAAACTATATCCAGTGCCGGATGATGACTTGTTTCAGGAACAATAGGAGTTAAACAACGTTTAACGAGAGTCCCATTGGGATCGGAGGAAAATACTAAGTCAAGATATTTTCCAGAGTCATTAATAACGCCGCTAGATTGCATTAGGCCTGAAGAAATAATTTTGTCAATAAAAGATATGGCATGTTGAGGACTCGCCGAGAAAGAAGGCAGTAAGCCCCCATCGTTCAGAGAGTGTTCCCAGTTAAAACTAGGTAAGTTAATGTCACCAAAAATCAATAATTCATCGGCAGGCAGCAAAACTCCGGTAAGCCTATCAATACATGCAGCTAGCAAGTCAAATATCACAGCTGATGAGCATGGAGGGATGTAAGCTGTTGCAATATATATGTTTTTGTGTGAGAGCTTAAGAGCTACACATATAAACTCCAGATCACCGCACTCCACCTCCAACAGGAGCATCCAAACAGACGATGGCGATCACGGCGAAACACCAGGAACGCGGGACCATAAAGCTCTGCATCTGCAATCTTTCCACATAGCCATGTCTCGGTCGAACAGACCACGTCAAAACATGAGTTCATCGAGCTTGTAAAAAGGCGAGTCGTTTTGGAGCGAAGACCAGCTACATTGGCGTAGTGGACGGAGATTTCGGCAACAAGTTTTTCGCCTGAGCAGAATATCCAGAGCGCCCCCCTTCGAATAAATTCACGCTCAATAGAATTGTGGGGCCAAATCTGAGGAGAGAGGACTGCCTGAAACAGATTTTCCGGAACCAAAACCCTGAAGGACGCAGAAAATGAGCGCTTTTTACGATCATGTCGAGTAGTTAATTTTTTGCAGGAAATCGAAGAGGTCGAAGTACCAACGCGCGATGAAAAATGTCTGGTTATCTCATCTTCGGTAGTGTCAGGATGTACTCTAGATATGAAGACACACT
Organism: Dioctria rufipes; assembly: GCA_963924295.1. Classification (NCBI taxonomy): domain Eukaryota; kingdom Metazoa; phylum Arthropoda; class Insecta; order Diptera; family Asilidae; genus Dioctria; species Dioctria rufipes. The sequence goes on along the minus strand of CAWUPM010001004.1, from coordinate 13,016 downwards.
TTGGAAGTCTGGCTGGCCGCAGCGAAACAGCGTCTACAATTACAGTCGGAGTATCATTGGTGAAGGCAATATCCGCAAGCGAAGTAGGCCGCAATATACCAACATCCGAAACTGAAGCTTTCGTCCCACTATCAAACACCTCGTGCGCAATCGGAGATACCGCGGTATCGGCAAATGAAGATGAAGTCCCGCCAATGGAGGCCACATTGTTATCCAGAGAAACCTCATGAAGAACTGAAGAAATACTTGAGGCAGTAGTAATATTATTTGGGCTGATGCGATTATTCCTTTGTCTCTGACGACGACCCACCTTAGCTGAGGAAATATTCTTAGTCGAGGCAGAAGTTAAGACAAGCGAATCTTGTTGAATAGATGAAGATTGTTGAGGCTCAGGCTGTAGAGTTTCAGAGCTGCGAGACTCCCTTATAGACAATTTCCCAATATCATGAACCACCGAACCAAAAAATGTAGAATTTTTCAATACGGCCGACGAACAGGAACCAATATCGCCCTTGACCTGTTTAATAGTGCGCCTGATATCTTCAATGATAGGTAAAGCATGCCCGCCGATAGCATTTGACGTCAAAAGCGCATCAAATGTTGCTACCAGAGAGTGAAGATCGTCCAAGGTGCTCGACATAAGAGATATTTTTGATGATATTTCATGAGTCATTTCCAGTATCGCATCGTTCTAGAAATTTATGCGTAAAACCATTAATTTAACCCAATACATTTGTTGAATCGACAAATCTTTTTTCAATATCAATTTCGCTTTGATATTTTAAAACTCAATTCGTAATTTCGAATAATACATTCATGAAATCAACAAATCAGAAAATTTTGTCTCATATAATTCACACTCAGAACTTATACTGGGTGTATATAAAGGGTTTGCGTAGTACTTTCATCAGGGTATACAGCAGGCAGGTACTCTCAGTCGTACTGATGAGTACATATACATAGAGTTTCTGGCCATACGGAATGCTTTTTTTTTTTCTTTTTTAAAAATATTATTAGCCTACTGTTGGCAGATAAATCATATAAAAATAAAAATAATTAAATTCATAGCATTTTATTGTAATGATCAACTAAAAAATTAGTTGAACTTTACAATTTTATTGCATATTTTAACAAATTTGATTAGTTGATTACTAATGTATTCAAACTAATGACTCAGTTGTTTTAAATAATTCTATATTCAAAATCAACCAAAAAATTTGTTAATTTTCGGAATTGAATTTACTGAAACAGCAATATTAATTAGTCGATTGTTCTAATAGTTCCTTCTAAAGGCTGGAATAAAAAGTAACAGTTTTAGCCGATATTCATATTTTTCGTAACTCATTATGTAAAAATTAGTTAATTCAACAAAAAATTAGTTGAAAAAAGAAAAGATTTTCGGACACGTAATTCTCAAAGATTATCAAAGCTAACTAAACAAATAGTTGAATTCACAGATTTTACGACTAAACAAGATTAGGTAAATCAATTAATTCCAATAAGTTTTCTTAACGAATATGATTTGTCAGCTGAAAATCAAGTGATATTATTTATTTATGAAACAAATTCATTGGCGTAAAGCAACTAATCTTTTTTTTTTCAGTGAGAAATTAATCATATCAGCCTACATGCCAATTGCGAACATAAATTCAGGCATGCAGGCAAAAACAAACCAAGCTATCAGGAAGTTCGCAGACTGGATGAATGAATTGCTTGACAAGATAATAGCGGCGGTCTCGGCAAAATACCCAGGAGGAGATAGATGTCTGATAGCAGAGCTAGAGGCAGATGCGGTAGCAACTTTCAAAACAGGCATTATGCTTAAACCAATTCAAGTATACCTAACGGGAAAGAAGTTTGACGCATTGAGAAGAAGCTCTCTATTTCAAAAAGGACTCGGCCATGGTACCAGATATGTGTAATGGAGTACCGGAAGCATCCTTCGTTTTAAACTTCAGAATAAATCAAGTCAAAATCGCAGATATTAAAGAAGGCGTTAATGGAAGATTCCTTATGGCAGGTAATGGGCTTTACTGCCAGTTCTGCCGAACGCGGGACCACTATACGGAGAATTGTCTCAAAAAATATGTAGCAGATAAGGCCAGTGAAAAATTAAATTCTCAGATTAGCTTTGTCATAGCAGTTCAGTCGAACATAGCTTTAGAAGGGAAGCTAAGGCTTTTAGCAGATACTGGATCAACATACAACATAAATAAAATAAACAGAATGGCAAAAAATATACCGATACAAACACAGCTGAAAATAAAAATTGGAGCACTGTTCGGAGCAAATAGGTGCTCCATAGTTACTTGTGACGCAAAATTGAAGATAAACAACAGCCAGTACCCTTGCAGATTTAATGCTATTAATGATACGGAGTCAACTCCAGCCGACGGTATACTTGGAATAGATTTCCTCAATGACAGACCTATAATCGACTGCCTAAATATGAAGCTGCTGATACAAGACGCCAGCAAGAGTACAGCAGGAAATGTTTCTTGTGGAAATATCGCAGCTTGTGCACAAGTGACACCCACACATTGGCAGAGTAGCAGGCAAGAAAATCTTTTCCATGCCGGGATAGAGAGGGAAAAAATCAACACGCGTAAAAAGAGTACCTACATTACAAGACCCATTTCTCGTGCCATTTTGAGAGAAGATTCTTATCACGCCTCACGAAATTTCGGAGCCTATAAATTCTATAACCGAACAATCTTGCGAAGGGTTGACCAATCAACATAGACAATGCGAACACAGCGGAAATAGTCTGAAGGATAGACTTGCATTTGTAAGAATCGGTAATGCAAAAGCCTTTCCAGTAAAAGCACAAAATTCCTCGAATAAACAAGAACCGCGTAAGTATTCCGAAAGACCTGCATGGAGTAATGAAGGTAGGAAAAATGTCTATTCACAACAAAAGCAAGCTCAGGGGCCTTGACGAAGAGGTAAGCTTAAATTTCAAATCGGTTAGATTAGAATTTAAGAAGCAATTATGAAATCCGAACTTCAGTTATGTGGAACACTGTCCGGGAAATGTGACGCTAAGCCGAGGTTTTCAACAGATGCCTTCAAATTTTGTACGTGCTGTGAGGGGTGGATTTTGCTAAATTTACATGATGTGACATAGCTTTATAGATTTACAGGTCAGGAAAAAAAAACGCAAGAAGACATAAGAATAGTCTAGTCCCCGCTTTATTGGAGGCTGAAGCAACATGACAACTCAGGTAAAGTGATATGAATAATAGGTAAGAAAATGTGGTTTTAAAAAAATATATATACATATATAATTAGGAAAAAGAATTTAATTATTTAAATAACTGGAATTAAAAAAGGATTAGGAGGTTAAAAATAAAGAGAAGTTTTACATAAGGCACAAAAAGTATAATACATTTAAAAGAAAGAGAAATTAAAAAAAATATGACTGGACAAGTAGAAAGAAAAAATTAAAGGAATAAGAATTACGTAATATATGTAATAGAAATTTAAAAAAAAAAGAGAGAAATTAAATCGAAAAAGAAGAATATTGAATTTATCAAGATAGTTAAATGTTGAAAGCTTAAAAAATCGAATAATATAGCAATAAAAAAGTGATATTGTTCAGAGGAAATAAGAGAAAATATGTTGAAGCAAAAAGAAATGCTAATAGAGAAGCATTTTTGTTGTTGCTTTTCAATATAATTGCTGAAATAAATAAAATATAATTCGAAAAATTGAGTAGTTCGTTTCACCTAGTTTGAAAAGAATAGAAGAGTTGTCATTCGTCAAATAAGAATAGGTAAGATTTTAAAATATAGGCTCGACGCTTCCAGTGCGCAGGCGGTATGTAGATTAGAGCGACACTATGAAATACGCAATGGAAATAAGGAAATGAAATGAAAGACGATAGTTCTACGGAGCCCTGGACAACTCAATCTTATAGAGATGGATGCGAATTTCTACAGTTAAGAAGCAGTATGGAATTACATGCGCACAATTTATTGTTGAAAAGTCTTTAATGTTAGTGCATGGATTTTAAAAGATGTTATACCTTTAAGTGCGCGTGGACTCTTAATATAATTGAGAGAACTCCATCATACCCATAAGAAAATCCAGAAAATTATATTCTTACAAATATTATTTCCAACCAATGATTTTCATGACAGCCAGACTATTGAGAGTACTTCCACATGCTAATCATTTTCTGGAAAAAATATCCCCTTAGAACATCGAAAATAAGAGCAACGTTTGAAAGTAAAGAACTGCTGGTAACAGGAAATAGTTAAATGATCAGATCTTAAAATCTATCAACTGATGTAAATATTTTCATAAAATACGAAAATAGCGAAAAAAAAATTCTGGTAAACTTGCATATACAATTTGAAATTTCAGATTTATTATTAACATAACTATTGTACAATTAAGACATAAATCTTTTTTATTTGTACAAGAAAATCAAAATAAAAGCAATATAACTAAGTACTATGTATTAATGGAAGAGAGACAGAAAGCTCAAACAATTAGAAAATAATTAACTAAAAATATAAAACAAAATAACAATATAAAGTAAAAGAAAAAAAAAGCAATCCTAACTACTAGGATTAAGAAAAATTAAAATACTACTTCTAATTGTAGTTAAGGTGCTGGACTGGATAATGTCTTTTATCGATTGGGACAAGTCATTCCATATTCTAATAATATGGCAAAAAAACAGCCGTTGGGTGTTAAGGAAATTATTCCGCAGTATTAACAAATGATGTGTTATGTTGAACCTAGAGAATACCAAGAGATCGTAAAGGTACCGAGGTCATTTAAACTTAATAACTTTGATTAAATGAATTACTGAGAAGTAAACAAGATATACAGAAATATAGCACCCCAAAAATGAATTCCTAAATTGAGAATCATGATCAAATCTCCTGAGACTATGCACGTGTCGGATTTTTTTTTTTTTTTATTATATTTTATTTATTTCAGAAAGTAGGTACACAAGATTATTAATCTTTTAAAGTACCAGTATAAAGTGTCAGTATAATAATGCTAGTACTAATAAAAACTCCGAAACAAAAGAAAAAGAAAAAAAAACTTATAAAATAAAATAACTAATATTACCTACTATTCATAAGAAGCAATTCCACCACCATTAAGATATATGGGAGTAAAGCAGCGTTTTGAACTTTTTGAACTCTCTGATGAACCTTTTGAACTCTCTGATAGAATTAAAGGCAATCTCAACTTGCTTCTATTATTGTAATCAAGCTTTCCAAATATTTCACATCCATAAGTCATAATAGGTATTAACAATGTACGCACTAAAAATTGTCGCGTAGACATGGGTGTGAAATGGCTGGACACCCATAGAGAACGTAGTCCTGCATAAACTCTACTCACAACAGAATTGATATGCAGATCCCATGTAAGTGTTTTATTGAAAATCACCCCAAGAATTTTAGCTGAATCAACAATAGGAATAGCAGTCTTGTTAATGGAAACTGACGGAAACCATCCATATTTAGTACACGTCTATGTATCAGCAAACACTTAGATTTTGAGGGATTAAGCCTTAGTTTATTATTACAGGACCACAAGTGAATAGCCTCCAAATCCTCATTTACCCTAGAGGTACAATCCTCAATAAGTTTATGTACACTAGATCTATACAATTGAACATCATCAGCATATAAGTGCAGATTGGAATACTTGACGCGAGCAAATATATCATTTATAAACATGGAAAATAACAGGGGCCCAAGAATGAATCCTTGAGGTACACCAGATATCACTGGTAAAAAAGATGATTGAGTGCCATTTGAAAAAACTGCTTGTGACCTATTGCTAAAGTAGTCATAAATTAACTTTGCAGAATGAGAAGAGAAGTTGACATTCCTTATAAGTTTGGTGTGAAGAAGTCTATGATTAACGGTATGAAAGGCATTGGAGTAATCTAAAAGAACTAGTACCGTTAATTTATCTTTATCAACCGCACGCGCGATATCATTGCTCACTTTAAGGAGAGGAGATGTGCAGCTATGCCCAGGAAGAAAAGCAGATTGATGCTTGTGCATAAGACCATTCAAAAATATATAATGAGAGATTCGTAAGTGCATAATTTTCTCAATTACCTTAGAGAGAAATGGTAATATACTTATAGGCCGAAACTCACTACAATGCGAGTTGGTGTTTTTAGGTACTGGAAATACTTTAGCGGCCTTTCATGGCAGAGGAAAGCTACTAGTATTAAAGCACGAGTTGCAAATATGAGTGAGTGCAGGAAGATTATAGGGCAAGCACATATTAATGAATTGAGGGTTGAGGTTATCCGCCCCAATCGCACAGGTTTTTATACTATAAATTTCAGCAAAAATATCTGTATTTGTGACCCGCTAAAAATTAAAAATTGGAGCTGAAGAAGAATAGTTCACAGTTTCATGAGATTGAAATAATAGCGCGTCAACAGTATCTGAGTCCGAAAATAACGCTCGAAAAATTAAATAGCTACAAAATAAAATTGTATTCCAATGAAGAAATAAAATAACTTAAAATTAATCACCTGTATGTAAGGGTGTGCTAATTAAAATGCCAGAGCAACTTGGACACCTTTACCTTTACACTAGTATATCTGACGACACCACTGTTCAATTGTTTCCGTAAGACGTAATTAAGCAATATGAATGACACATCTTTCAAAACCTTTTACAGTTAAAAACTGATGAGTGAGTCATTTTATGGAAAAAGACAATATATTGCATATGTATAGCGGTGTGCTAATTAGCTCGCCAGGGCTGTATATAAGAAGGATCCAGGAAGCCATCGAGCATGAGCAAACATTCAGACGAATTATTCCCTATCACCTCCACGTTGTGGTCTCATCTATTACGGGGTGTTTGTACATCATCCTCTTTGCAATATTAGCAGAAATTTTGATCCACCTAAGACGTTCGAAGAAAAATAAGAAGAAAAGGATATCAGTCGACTGTCGAAATTGCCAACTATCCAGATATTTAAACCGGTCTGAAGTACGCAAAATGAATCGTCGCTTGAAAAGCCACAAGCCAACATTAGCATCGGGATCATGCCCACAACAGCCAATATACCTCCCACAATCTTGCCAAACGTCGTCAAAAACAATTGCCACAGTTGTGTAACCATTAGGCTAGTAGAAAATTTATAATTAGATCTGGAAGGGTAGTTATGTAAAGTTCAGGGGCAACCCGCGTAGTTTAGAGAGCAAGATATATAGTACACTATTAGAAATAATACAATTGTAATATGGTAAAAGGTAAATGAAAGCATAAACTTATATGCATTATTAGAGAAAAGATTATTTGCGACTGAATTATTAAAAATTAGGGTACCTGGGTAAGATATATCAACCTTATAGAGTATTGTAACAGAAAGAAATTTAGAATAGATAACAATGAGTAATAGAAATAATTTTCTAAATTTGGTGTGCTGTTTGAAGGAGATACATTATAAAAAGAAAAAAGAGCAAATTTTAAAATTAGAAATACATGAAAAAAAATGTAAGAAAGGCATTAATGAAAATATGTTGATTAAAAGGAGTAAAGATATGATGTAAGACGACAATAAAATTAAATGTGAGCAGCAATAAGAAAGAAAGTAAAAACAATGTAAGAAATGAAATATAGAAAAAAAGAAGATGAAAAGAAAATAGAAATAATAAAATAAAAAGAGAATTTAAATGTGAAATATTCAAAAGTGAAAAGTTGTAAAAAGAAAATAAACATGAGATAGTAAGAGAATTAGATGCATAAGAAAAATGCTTAAAGGAATCTGAGCCGAACGTAAGGTAATTTTTTCAGTTTGTAGTTAAAACTAATTACGTACTCCAGGTCTAGTTTCCTCCGGAAACTAGTTTTTCCAAGGGGGGAGGGATGTTTTGGTCCAATATGCGGAAGATTCTTACATGAAGAAGAAGAAGAATATCAGATGTCAATATTAACCTGGATTACAGTCTCAACCTTTTTTCAATAATTATATTATCATTTGTTGTTTTGTGACCTAGACCTGCTCAGTGTTGTAGTTTCGATTGTTACTTTTTGTGAAATTGGAGACTCTACTCTGGGCTTTTTCCTTGACAAATTTGTGATAATTTGATTGCATGACGATCGCCACTGCTGGAGCCGGCAGGCGAAGTGAAGTATCATAGCTTCTGGATGGAACTGAAATACCGAACAACATCAGTGCTATTTATTTTATATTATTGTGTCGTACTTTATTCATACCCATCGTCGCCCATCTGACTGCGAAGATAGTTTCCGCGTCTAATCCTAGACACTACCCAATTTCATAATTCAGGGTTGTAACGTACTTTCTTTTATATACATACTGATAATTAGTAGTGTACACTATTGTGATGTGTTTTTGAAAACGATTTTATTTTTATTCGTTTTTTTTTTGCTGTGATATTTTACTCAAACTCATTTGTTCGCTGTTATTTATTTGTTAGTTCGGTTCTATTTATTGACACTGTTATCATGTCACATATATGCTCAGTCTGTAGCGATGAAATATGTAACGAAGAAATTTCCTGCGATGGTATCTGCGCTAGGGTTTACCACCCTTCTTGTATTAAGCGTTTTAAGCGTAATGCCAATTTGGAAGCCAGTTTCACATGCCAGGACTGTACCGAGATTAAACCCTGCCACGTTTTAAAGGCTTTATCGTTATCAACTGGTACTATGGACAATGCAATATCTGCATTCAACACAGCTACCTCTGACTTTGCTTTCTTGGGCACCAAGATAAAATACATTTCTGACAATTGGCATCAAATTGTTGACATGCATGCCGAGATTCGCTATCTAACTGACAAAGTTGATAAATTCACAAATAGCTACGAATGTTTGCAATCAAATAATGAAATTATTCTAGAAAAGTCCGTGTCTTCGCTTCATAAACTAAATGTTTTAACTGACTCAGTGAATTATTTAAATTCCAATATTCTGTCCTCTGATCAAGCTCAACCTTTATCACTTGGACCATTTCTCGATTTAGTAGAGACTGGCATAAATGACATTAAAAAGGACATTCATAATCTGACTTCTTCCAGTAAGGAAATGAAAAACACTATTAATGCTGTTGTTAACAACATAAATCCGCATAAGGACAAGTTGGACCCTCTTCAATCACATGACCAACTACATGAACCTCCTCAGTCATTGCCACCTATTAACTCTCAGCAACAACTTCGATTGCAACAACAATTACTTAGAAGTCGCAATAGGAATAACGAAACTGACTTGCGCCATCAACTTCATTTTCATTTGTCTCCTGACTCTAAACAAACATGCGATGACTTAGAGCACCACGAAAATTTGCTTTAAGACCTGCAGCAGAACGAAAATCATTCGCTGCAACCGCAGATGGTACAATCACAGATAGATCTTCATCAACAGCAGAAACTACAGCATAACCAGCAACAGCAGCAACTGCAGCAGAACGAAAATCATTCGCTGCAACCGCAGATGGTACAATCACAGATAGATCTTCATCAACAGCAGAAACTACAGCATAACCAGCAACATCAGCAACTACAGCATCAGCAGCAGCAACAACGACGCCATATACACCAAGGACAGCAACGAAAACCACGGGTACAGGAACAGCAGTACAAGAACAAGCAGTATCAAAAGCCGGTGCTGCGCGGACAGCAACAATTTCAGCTGCAGCAACAACATCTACATCAGCAGCTACGGCAACCGCAGTTACAGCAGAAACTACTGGATCATCAATCCTTACATTCTGCCGCACAGGAATTAGAATCTGTTGCTTCGTCCCGGACTTTGGTTACGGATAGTGCCACCACCAACGATACCTCGCCTGCAGTTGGGGATGCTGTTATGTGGCGGCCAGCCAGGCTTCCTAAATGTCTTTTCGTCTCTAGAGTACATCCTGACACCACTGAAGACGAAATTATTAAACTTATTTCATCACGTTGGCACTTGGAACTCCTTGATTGCCTGCAAGAAGTTATCAACTCGACATGCACACGAGAGACGCTCATTTTCTGCGTCCTTCAGGATTTTAGTTCCGGAAAATCTGTTTCAGGCGGTGCTTTCACCTGATATATGGCCCTGCAATTCCATTGTGCGTGAATTTATTCCTAAGGGACGTTCCGAATCATCTAGCATGGCAAAAAAACTTGTTAGCGAAATCTCGGTCTACTACGCCAACGTAACAGGTCTTCGCTCTAAGACGACTCGCCTTTTTACAAGTTCGACGAATTCCTGTTTCGACGTGGTCTGCTTGACCGAGACATGGCTGTGTGGGAAGATCGTCGATGAAGAGCTTTTTTGTCCCGAGTTCTTGTTGTTTCGCCGTGACCGCCATCGTCTGTCTCTGGATGCTCCTGTTGGAGGTGGAGTACTTTGTGCTGTTCGTCGCGACATTCCTTGTTTCTTGGTTGACTTTGTTGATTCCGGTGATCTGGAGTTTATTTGTGTGGCTCTCAGGCTTTAACACAAAACCGTATATATTGCTACAGTTTATATCCCTCCATGCCCATCTGCCGATATATTTGATTTGTTGGCTTCAGGTATAGATAGGCTTACTGAAGTTCTGCTACCTGCCGATGAGTTGTTGCTTTATGGTGATCTTAACTTACCTAATGTGAAATGGGTACACTCTCCGGACGATGAGGGCTTGCTGCCCTCTTTTATAGCGACTCCTCAACATGCCATATCTTTTATTGACAACATCATTTCTTCTGGCTTAATGCAGTCTAGCGGTGTGACTAATGACTCTGGAAAATCTCTTGACCTGGTATTTTCGTCCGATCCCAATGGTACTCTCGTTAATTGTTGTTTAACTCCTATAGTTCCTGAAACAAGTCATCATCCGGCACTACATACAGTTTTCTTTTTTTATCCTGTAACTTCATCATCTAATGCTTCTGGTAACTACGAGTATTGTTATAACTTTAAAAAAGCTGATTTCAATAAAATTAATGAATGGCTATCAGCCTGCGTCTGGACCAGTGTTCTGGGTGAACGTGACATTGATAAAGCTGTGAGCTCGTTTTATGACATCCTATTTCTTTGTTTTACTCACTGTGTACCACTTGTAAGTTCGAATCGTACTTCGCATTGTCAACCATGGATCAATGGCTCTTTGAAGCATCTTAAAAATTTGAAGAATAAAGCTTGGAGGAGGTTCTGTTCCTCAAGGAGCGATGCTGATTACGTAACTTATTCTAATTTGCGTGCTCAGTACATATCGTACCTGACTGATTCTTATAATGATTATATACATAGAATGAGGTCGGCCTTGCGTACGGAACCTAAGCAATTTTGGAAGTTTGTGAACTCTAAGCGCAACTGTGATGGATACCCTTCATCGTTGCTACTTGGAAACATAGATAGTGTTGATCTCTTGGAGACTTCCAATCTTTTTGGTGACTTCTTTAAAACTGTCTTCTGTGATAACCACTGTGATATTAGTTATAACGATTTTATCCATTTGACAAAGCTTCCGACGACTTCTCTTCAACCTAAGGACCTGTTGTTCGATGAAGCGTCTGTCTTCACGTACATTTCAAGCATAGCTGATAGTTTTTCTAGTGGTCCGGTTGGCGTTCCTTCCACGTTCATAAAAAATTTTTCTACGTCCATAGTTTCTGTTTTGTGCTATTTATTTAATTTATCTTTAACCTGTGGTGTTTTCCTATGCAGTGGAAGCTTTATTTGATTATTCCTTTTCACAAGAAGGGTAATAGGTGTGACATTTCTAACTACAGACCCGTCGCTAAGTTATGTTGTATTGGTAAGATATTTGAAGCCATGGTTTGCGATGTTTTGTCATTCCACTGCAAGCCTTTCCTGCCCTCTTTTCAGCATGGTTTTATGAAGGGTAAATCTATTGCGACTCTTCTTGGTTTTCCTTCTGTTTTTGTCAATTGGCTTCATTCTTATTTATCGGACCGTACGCAGCGAGTAATATTTCGCGAAGCTCTTTCTGACGTAATAGATAATACTTCTGGTGTTCCTCAAGGCAGCCATCTCGGACCACTCCTTTTTATTATTTTCATTAATGACGTATCTCTGATTTTGACTAATTCAAGAATACTTTGCTATGCTGACGATGCCAAAATCTTCCGCATTGTTTCTAATGAAAACGAGTGTGGAATTCTAAATTTGGACTTAGACACCTTTCATAATTGGTGTGCTATTAACTGTCTTCCTCTCAACATCAACAAATGTACTGCTATGTCCTTTTCTCGTAAAAGGAGTCCATTGAACTTCAGTTATACTTTAGATGGATGCTTCTTATCTAGACTTGACAAAACCAAGGACTTGGGTGTCTTCCTTAATACACGCCTTTCCTTCGAGGATCATTTTAATACAATCGTTGCCAGGGCTAATGCTACTCTGGGGTTTGTAAAGAGATCGTCAAAGGAGTTTAATGATCCATTCATAACGAAGGTCCTTTACTGCACATTCGTTAGACCTATTTTGGACTATGCCAGTCCGGTCTGGTCTCCGTTTTATGCTGTATACATAAATCGTATTGAGGCTGTGCAGCGGAGATTCGTTCGTTTCGCTCTGCGTGGACTTCATTGGCATAAACCTATTATTTTACCTCCATATGTTGATAGGCTTAAACTCTTTCCATTGGATTCTCTCGAAAATAGGCGAAAAGCTTTCGGAGTTGTTTTTGCGTTTCAGTGTATACAGGGAGCGATAAATTCTCCTGAGCTCTTAAATACTTTTAATATATCTATTCCTGCGCGCTCCTTGAGGAACCACGACTTCCTCGTCGTTCTTCATCATAGTACGAACTATGGTTTTCACGAGCCGATTTCATCAATGTCTCGTCTCTTTAACAACCAGTTTGATTGCATTGACTTTCATCTTTCAAAAAGTGAATTAAGAGATCAGCTTAGTTAAGGTTACTTTTCATTTTATTAATATTGTTTGTACACTGTTGGTCAATATCATTGTTTACATATATATAATAATTTTTAATTTATTTTTTTTTTTTAATTTTTCTTTTGTAAACTTAGTAATCAGATTTTTGAT